>VWYE01007239.1:107957-208787 GCA_013398995.1 Alaudala cheleensis
AATTTTTTTTTTGCAAAAACTGAAAGTAATTGTTTAGCTACACTCATTCTTCCATTCTTCTGATGTATTATGGCTTAACATTTGCTTTTTTAACTAAAAAGTCTTTTTCTCCCTTCTTTATTGGTTATTTTCTAGGAGCTGGGGCTTGTGATTACAGGAACTCTGCCTGTCTTCAATCTAACACGGGAACAAAATGGGAAAATCGTAAGCTGTTCCTTCAAGGAAAAATAAACAAAACAGCAGTAGTATAAATTAAATTTAATGTTAAATGTCTTGAAAGATGTGCATTTTGCAGTGTAATTGCCTTGTTCATCAGAAACAAAGGGGTCATATCTACTTCCCTGATAACATCCTGGGAACAAAAAAAATGCAGTGCATCCTTTCTGTCATGCTGAGTTTCAGGGTGTGACATTCCACGATCTGATCTATCCCTGTGCCTTGGTGGCAGTGGGACTGCATTCAGTGCTCAATAGATGGGAGGCAGATGATGGTATCATTTGGACCTTTACAAGAAATAATGTCCAGATAAATTTCTAGCAAATCTTTGAGGCTATGACATTTCAGGGTAAAAGGCAGTGATGTAGAGACTATTAATTAGTTGGTTGTAACAATAATAGAAAAGAGCACTGTCTGCTTAGATTAAATTCTAAGTGTTAAATAAATACAATTGGCCATCCCTATTACTGTCTGACATGAAATTTGTGTCCTCTTCACAAAACAAAAAACAGACCTGGACATGTTTGAATAATGTGTGGTAAAATATTGTACTTTAAATGTACTCCATTCAGGTCAAAATATACAGAAATTTAGACAAAATATTCTTTGATTCAGTTTCTTATGTTTTACATAGACTCAAAATGAATCAATGAGGGTTTGATCACAGCCATTTCTTTAGTTTACTTTCAGAATAGTTCTTTTAGTTTCCTTTTAAAAACTAAGCAATAAACTGAAAAAGTTACATAATTTTATCTACAAGACAATTGCTGGAATTGTGCCAGTCTGGTTCAGAGTGACAGACTGCTGATTATCAAAGGATGTCTTTCTGAGAAGTAAAACAGACGTGATCTGGTACACAGGAGCAAGAAGAGAACTCGAATCTGTTCATTTTGTATCTCTGCCTCAATTTATTTGCAGGCTGCAAGGTACCTCCTCCAGTAAATTTTACAAATTTATTTAATATGGAGAAGGAACTCAGAGGACACTGTGTAAATGACTGCCCTGCTTTTCTGTAGTAGGAAAATAAACTATAAGCAAAGTAAATGTAGTGCCTGAGCCCCTGATTTAAGATGCTGATAATTCTTACACTCACTGGGGTTTTTTGTTGTATTGGAATATTTTTCATTCATCATCATACTACAGCCCAAAGAGTTAATTGTTTTGAGGTCTCACTCAGTAATTGCCCCACCTAAGCATGCAAAGGAGCTCTGTGTTGGTGCTGGTAGTTCAGTATCTGCATAATTGGGAATATTATGGCATCATTTTTCTTTTACCTGTTCTGTTCTTACATATATTGTTTATTCATCTCAGAAAGTATCCATCCTCAGAAATAATTTTCATACTCTATACTAAATTCTTAATTTTATTAAATTTTATTTTGGATCACTTTGACATTATTAAACATATTCAGACTAGACACATAACTAAGTAGGCAACTTCTCGAAAGCATCTGTCAAACGAGAGATGAAGGCAAAAGTATAAACTTCTGTTGCAGTTATTCTGCATTGTAAATATGTCAAATACATACTAACATTTTGGAATTTTGCCAGAATCAGCTGATTCTTGGAGTAATGGGGGTCGATGTCTCTTTGGAGGACATAAAAAAACTGACACCCCGATTTACGGTAAGCTGCTTGCATTGGAGGTTTCTCATGATGTCTGCTTAATGTGTGATTTCTGTGCATGCTCTTTCTTAAGTCATACAGCAATGACTGGATTTGGATCAAAATACCAGCAGGCTTCTTTTTGATATATTCTCTTCCATTGTTGTACATTTTCTGGTGTTTTCTCTCCAGCTGTGTATGTGTTTCTGTGTGATTTGTCCATCAGGATGCACTGTGTAAAAGTCAGCTTTTACACTGGGGGATACATTACAAGTCACTATCTTCTGTATCTTAAAGCACTGCTCTTCAGTTAAGTGCTTGGTTCTTAGTGTGTAGTACACAATCATTTCAGCTGATAATATTTGCCATTTATCCTGGACCACTCTGATTAGAAACTTTCTTTAATATAGATACCCTATATATAAAGTTTGTACCGTACTGTGTACGACTGATTTATTCATGTAGACACCTAGCTGTGGAATTTCTGTGAAAATAACTAGTGCTGTGGAAAACAAAAGCTGAGGAAGAGAAGGAACATAATGAATTTGACTGAAGGCAGATGCAGAATCCTACATTTAGAATGGAATAATCTCACACCACAGCTCAGGCTGGGCCAGGCTGCCTCAAAGGGCAGGAAAGGACCTGGGAGTAATGCTGGAGGACACATGGAACAGAAGTTAGCAGTGTGCCCTGGTGTAAAAACCAGCTGTGCAACAAAATTCTGCATCAGGAGTTCACTGTATGAATTTGATCTCCTCAGTATAATAAATAAATACTCTGAGGCCCAGTGCAGAGCCATTAAGTTGGCCAAGGGTCTGCAGTACCTGGTACATGGGAAGAAGCTGACAGAGATGGGTTTGGGCTGAAGAAGGAGCCTTTGGGTCAGCTAATGGGAATTCTGGAGAAAATGGGCCCCGACCTTGCCTCAAAAAGAGGCTAGGAGCATAGGTGTGGCAGTGGAAATTCCTATGGAAATCAAGGAAGAAGGAGAGCAGGCTGCCCAGAGAGGTTGTGGAATTGCAACTGGTGTTATTCAAAGACCTTCTGAAACCCAGTGCAACTCTGAAGTTGGACTTTGTTTTTAAGTTAGCTTTGCTTTCAGTGAAAGGTTGTACCAGCTGACCTTCAGAAGTCCCATCAGCCTAAATAATTCTCCAAGTTTATGATCCTAAAAGAGTAAATATTAAGAAATTATCTTGTCTGTGTTAGTACTCTTACACTTCATGATGCCTGAGGTGTGTGTTTTCCACAATGTGAGCATTTCTTGAACACCATTAATTACTCTTGCTTCGTTACTTAATACCATATAGTGCTAAACTTCATTTCTTTCTTTCAGCTCTGTCCAAATGGATACTATTTTGCAATTGATCCTAATGGGTATGTGCTACTGCATCCAAATCTCCAACCAAAGGTATGAAACACCTTCTGATTTACTTCTCTGTAATAAGAGGATATTATCAGAAAAAATCAGAAACTAGGATTGGTGAAGGTACGAGAGAGCAATAGTGAAAATTCTCAGTTTTGTGGGTGTTAGGAAAATCTGTGGTGCATATATGGCTTTATCCAAATACACCAGCTTTGGCTTGTATTGAACTTGGTTACTAATAAAAGAAAAAGATGTATCTTTTGAATGTATATTTATATATGTGAAGTGTTTTAATATGCATATTTATAAAAAACAACCAGTGGTAGCTGTAATATCATTGTGAAAACATTGTGAGGAATCTTGAAGCAAACTGAGGTGTTTTTGTGCACTTTCTTTTGGTGATGCTTTCCCATTTAAAAGGTTGAAATTTTCATACTTGCAAAACCAAAGAAATCAGAGGAAAGCAGAATCGATTTTACTTAAATTTTTGTATTTATATTTTTGCTTATTTTCTGTTTACCAGAGCTGAAACCTGATCTCAGAGTTGGGATGGATTTAGCTGAGCACCTCTTCCCAGAAGGCCAGATTTTCAGTAGTCAAACTTGAGAAAGGTCTTTCATGTTTAAACATGAAACTTTTTTCTAAATATGATTAGGACACAACTTTCATCAAATTTCAGAAAGAGAGAAATCAAATATTTCAGTTTGGCTCTTTTATCCAATAATTGTAGTCCTTACTTAGTGGAGAATCCTACATTGTCTGTATCTTCCTAAATAACTTTCCTCCCTGACTTTGATGAGAAATTTCAACATGAATGGATTATTTTTATTTCCTGAAATCAGAACTTTGATCTTGATTTTAATGAAAGATTTCTCCATATGAAACAATCTTCTGTTTATTGGACTTCTTGAAAATTCTCATAATTTAATTCCATGTTTCCAGTGAACTTTGTCTCTTGAATTCTTAAGGGTATATTACAGAAAAGTCAAAGTTAAAATAACTTTTTTAATTGTCAAAGACAGAAAAAGAAATTAAGAATTCATCTACATATTTTAGTGATTAATTTATTTCTTAAGCTGGGAGAAGTCAGCTTTGTGAATATTTGAATTCATTTCATGGTGAAGTAATTAGTACATTTGAAATCTTTTGCTAAGTGTGTAACACAAGAAAGAAAAAAGTGCTTCTGAAGAAGAGAAAGAACACATTGACTGGAACTAATAAGGAGATATCCCTTTTGATTTATTTTGAAAGACACTTAAAAAATAAAAACTGTGGAAAAGAAGGTTTTTATATAATCTTCATAACTGAGCAGGACTTCAGTTTCTGGATATCTGCATTTGATTTTCATGTCTTAAAAAATGGAAGTTTTGATTTGATGATTTTTCTTGGTGAATTTGTCAGAGGCAAATATCCACATCATTACTGACCCAATCTTTTCTTAATTTGAGGTTATTAGTAATTAGGTGATGGCAATTGGCCTATTTATCATTCCCTTATATGCAAATTAAACTGTCTTTTCATTCACAGGAGTAATGTAAAAAGAAGCAATGCAGTATTCTTATTTTATACCTAATCTTATGAGAAACTGATGGATATGGACTCTGTTCATCTCAGATGTGCTGTTATCCTGCAGTGTTGCCTCACAACATTGAAGAATAAAAAACCTTTATTAAGCTCAGCTCATCCCCACTAAATCTAGGCAAACTGAGATGGGTTATTAGGATACTGGTTGTCATGGTTTCTCTGTGTAGTTTTTTGTTAAAAGGATATGGAAGTCCAGAAATGCTTTCCCTTAATGCTCAAAAGTTTGATTTAGAGTATGTTTAAAACAGGATGTTTTATAATTAATAATTTTTATGTTGTTGAATAATGTCTAAATGTAATATTAAGCATTTGCATCATTATTGTTATTGTTGTTTATAACAGTTACACAGAGTAGACTTTTCCACTCCCAGTTTGTGTGGGGTGGTGCATGCTATTCAGACTGGTACAAGAACTGCACTTTAAAACTAAGGTACACAACAAAGACAGATATCTTTAGAATTCATGGACTTCCTTTAACATGTCATATTAATTTTAGTTAAACCTCCCAGTAGCTGTTAACTTATAAACAAACAACTCCTTAACCCTCTTTGCCAGCAATTTTCCAATAGTTGTAAACTAAAACATAGCTACATGTTTACCTTTGAAAAGGTGAGGGTTTCTTAGACTTCCAGTGCTTCCTTCTTTTGAATGCCTTCTGCTTTCCTGCTGAAAACCTATTTCCTCAAATCACAACTGGTTCAACACAATATTTTGAGAAATTGTCTTGAAGTTCATAAAGTCGTTTGCACCACCGAGAAAAGTTAACAAAAAACGAGTTCAAAAGCATATTAAAACAATTTAAAACTTTCCCATCATGTTCTTACTTGCTGAACAATATGAAAATTATGCCAAAGCATAACAAGAAATCTTTTTTTTTTAATTTGTAGCTTAATATCATTTTTAACAGCTTCAACCATTTATATGTTTGTGTCATTAGTTACATTTTTAAGTGCTTAATTTTATGTTTTATTACATATTTTTTGTGTGTGTGTCTGCATATGTGGATGTATTTTTCCCACTGTTCTGGGAGAGAACAAGTGGATGCACCACCAAATAAGGATAATCAGTGAAGGGAGTCCATTAAGCATCTGTTAACAAGCTTAATCTTAATTGGATTTTGAAAACAGTAAATAGTTCTATTTCTCAATCTATTCTAAAGATTAGAATCCTTCTTTTCAGTTTTGCTAAGGTTCTGATCAAAACCCATGAGGAAGTCCTGAAACTCCATATGCCTTCAGTGAGGCCCAATATTCTTCCTTACTCTTTAGGGCTAATTTAAGAAACTTAAGAGGAGCTGGGTTTAAGATCAAATATAAAAGCAAACAAAAAAGTGAGGTATTCTCATTCTATATTTTATCCCATCAGACTATGTGGAAGGGAGAGCTCTCTGTTAATTTTATTTACATTAAGCTATGTCTGATTTTTGTTTCCCTGTCCAAAACCTGTGTGTAATTCTGCCAGAGAGCTCAGAACTCGTGATCAGGCTGCTTGCAGCAATAAACATACACTGGACAGCACAGATGTTGAAAAAACACTTCCATGCTATAAGTAGGCTGTTTACTAATAGTGCAAAAATATAAATTACTGCTTTTTTGTTACTTCAGCATATTGGTGTGGGCATACCAAAAGTTAAATTGAGAAACAGGAGACCCCATGTACAGGTAACTTTGGATGGAGGTGATTAGTGCATTAGAATGCATAGACCTGGAAATATAATTAGAAAGCTTCTTTCCTGCTTACTAGGAAAAATCTAACTAGACAACTGTTAATTGTGACAAACAGCTTCCAAAGCATGGAGCTTGCATCCTTTCCTGTTTAAATAATAGAAAACATGCTATTGGCTGCAGTGAAGGGCATTCCATTAAATTATGGTGCTTTACTAATAGGTGCTAATTAGAATCGTGCTGTAAAAATTCTTCTTCAGATGTTGAAATTAATTTGAAGCCTGGAAATAAAAAGAGACTACTTGTGCTGGCTTTGCTTGCATAAACCCAAAGTCAAGAGAAGATCAGAAGATAATTCTTGTGACTTTATTGCCAAGCTTTATTGTACAGTGTATGCTGCATAAAACTACAGAAAATGTGTTGTTCAGGTTTTTTTCCCTGGGGAAGTCAGAGTAGGGAATATGTTCTATCTGCTATTTACATGGGGTTTTCTCAGTTTAGCACACCCAGGTGCACAGAGTTAGCTACCCTTAACCTGAACAAGGTAACCTGTCATGTAATGCAATTCCTGGGCAGAAGACACTTAATGAAAACTTAAAAATCATTAAAGGAATAGATTAACTGTGTTACTAGAAAAATAGTAAACTTAAACACAGTATACTAAGTTTGTTTTCTTACTCATATGGAAATCTATAATGCAAAACTTGTGGCCTGCATAGCAACACCAGTAAAACATGGTGTAAAATCCTGATCCAAGTCAGTGATTTCACCAAGTGTCAGGTGGCTGTGTTTATAATATGTGTAGAAAGCCACCTGGGGGTTTTTGTTTGTGCACTGGAGAAAGCAGCACTGAATCATAAAAAAGCATCTCAGTTTTCTGAGCCCACCTGGCTCCTCAGCTTGCCATGGTGTGGTCTGGCTGCTGCTGGGTTTGCCTGGCAGTGCTTGCTGCCCAGGGAGGTGCAGCCCTGGAAAAGCTCTGGGCTCCCCTCCACTCCAGATGCTCCTGAGTTTACCTCTGTGGCCCAGGATTTTGCTGCCTTCTTACCATAACTTCTTTTAAAAGCCCAATAGCCTCATAGCCTTTGTCTTCGTTAGTACTGCATTTATGAGTACAAACTAGGCTCCTGCAACACAGCAAAAATGGTCATCCATGGAATTTGTGAGAAAACTGACCTCCCAAAACACACAACAACAATATTTTATTTAACCATTTTTTATGTTGCTGCACCAGTTCTTTCTTTCTTTGTTTCCTTCATGAGTTGTCATTGAAATTATAGATCCTTGCCTTTATTTGTCCTGCTGAAAATGGATTGCAATCCTTTTGTTTGCATGCTTCATTGCTGGTGATTTACTTCTGTTCTGTTTTGTTAAGTTGTGCTGGTGAATGTGGTGGTGGTGTGCTTATTCCAGTCATGTTACAGCCATGACTGGATAAAGAGAAGAGCAAACTGAACTGTAAGTTTGTTTCTTCGTGGCTTGGAATAAACCCCACTAAATGGCAACCTTGGAAATAAAAATGATGGAGCCCAAATACTGGTAAAAACATTCTTGGGGGAAAGAGACATAAAGGGGAAATAGTTTTCCATTTAAAGTACCAGTGCAGGAATTTTCCATTCTAAGTGTTAGTGGTTCTGTTTGTGCCTCAGGAACATCTCAGAATGTATTTATAGATGGTTAAGCTTTTTGCCTTGTAAAAATTATTAATAAGTATCATAGAAGAAATGTGAAATGATATAAATCTTAAAATTAGAAGACCAGTTAATGCATACTTGAATATTAACAGAATTAAAGTTTGCTATTTTTGTCTTTGGGACTCCTTGACTATGACTAGCCCAGGTTATCATTTGAAAAAAATATTGACCTTGATTTGATGTGATGGCTTTTTTTTTACCACTTATTTTCTTCTCTGTTCCTTTGTGTGTTGGAATGGAATGTGAACTTCATAAATGCCTCCTCTGCCATGCCAATGCCTCCATGCATGCTGTTTGGGTTTGACCATGCTATTCATTATCCATTGCATGTAAGATATGCATTTTTAAATTTCTTTTTACGTTTTAGCCTTTTGTTCTTTATTTTGAGAGTGTGGATTTGTTGGGAGGGAAAAGCAACTGCATGGCAATAATTGAATAGGTATGAATTAGTAGAGAGCATACATTAATGACATTATATTCAAGTTGCTACTTTTATCTATCATATATACATAGAAATGCAAATATTTTCTTGAAGTTTTCAGTACATATTTTAAAGAAATGCCCAGAACGTTTGCCTGCAATATTTTCAGTACATATTCTGTTCCTGAGAATAAATTGATGGGTTTTTCTCTTAGCAGACAGCAAGTCTTGTTAAGAACAATTCCATATAGCCAGAGACATGTACATTTTGTCCTGAAGAAAAGGAAGAAATAATCTTTTCTGGAGCTATTCTATTTTAAAATCTTGAAAATAAGGGCTACTGCTAAGCTTTTAGTACTCCAGACTGTTACATGAAGGCATCTTTAACCAGTTGTTCAGGATATTACTTTCTTCCAGTACACACATGAATTGTGGTGAAACATGCCTACATTCCTTCATAGAGCAGTTCCATATTTATTTGTCATGTAACTTAGCCAGAGAATGCCAGGATAGGATGAATATAGTTGTAATTTTGAAGGAAGGGACTTTAGTGTACCCTGTATATGTTAGCACAGGAGAATTGATGAATATTTTTTTTTTAATTTTCGTTTTCTACTCTGAACTGTCAGATTGAAAGGTTTAAGTAATATATCCCCATACTCCTTTCTCTAAAGAAATGCCCTTGCTTTTAGAGAGTGCATTAAATAGCTACTGGTTTATGAGGATAGATGATTTTTACACCACACACAATAAAAAGTCAATGGGGCTTAGACAAAATTGCCAGGAAAAAAATTGGATTCCCAGCAACCCCTATGGAAGATGGCTCTGGCCAAGTAAATTCAGACAGCAACTGAGAAAGAAGCAGAGGCTGGAGGATGGTCTGATCTAGTTCAGCAGAGCTACAGTGGTCTTCCAGCACTCCTGTGGGGCCAGGGTTATTACAGATGTAGCTCGCCAAAGTTCTCTGTGCTTCATATTTGAGGGTTGACATCATCAATGATCCTTTGGTTTGGAAGCTTGGGTTCCAGTATTTCTGTGCTACAGGTTTCCATCTTCTAAACTGAGATGACAGTCCTGATGTCAAGAGAAGTGCTTTTGAAACTCCAAGGTGTTCAGGGAAGTCCTGTAATGCTGACAATAAAAGTGGGGTTTATTTTTCACAAGCCCAAATATTATGCTGTAGTTGCTGCCTTTTGCAATCCTGAACTGTAGTTTAGTCCCACCTCATATCAGCAAGTCTGTTGTCTGCTCTTGGTAAAATTGCCAAGTGCAGTTGCCCAGCTTACTGATTGGGTGGAAAACTCTCCCAAATTTCTCTCTCCCTTCTTGGAGGCAGGACATCAAGTGAAAGATTCATGTCTTCTGCTTCCTCTGCTTCCTCTGACTCCTTCCAAACCAGTGCAGTCTGTGACATACCAGGAGAAGGGGAAGCAGCTCCTCAGCACGAGCCCTGTACATGACAGGCTGTGGACAGACACTGGCAATTAGTATTAATTTGATTTGCACTTCCCCAATTAACCTCGCTGTCCAACAAAATAAAATAAATAAGAAAGGGCCACTAACAATGCTACAAGAGATTAAAATAGATGGGTAAGTGAACCCAGTAAAGCAGGCTAATTTGAAATGAAGGGATTAGAGTGGTTTGTAGTATTACAGTACTCTGTCTTTATTATTTGATCATTTAATATCTTCTGCTTCAGAATCCTAAATCCCAGGAGCCTGTTACACTGGACTTTCTAGATGCTGAATTGGAAAATGATATTAAAGTGGAGGTGAGATTACCTGTTTTCTTAGTGCCTGTTTCTGCTAGTATTTCACCATAGAATAGCTGCAAAGCAATACATGTTCAAGATTTTGAATCAAATCTATTTCAATATAAATCTGAATTCTAAACTTGTTAAGGTGATGACTTTATAGAGACAAATTTCTATTTAGACAAATTAAATCTCAGCATTATTTTTAGGCAAGGGCAATGCATTGTATTCCTCTCATTTTGAAAAACACCATGATTGGTACTTAAATTCTTCTTCATGAAGTGGCAATTCCTGAGAAGAAAACTAGAAATTTTTTTCAAAATAGAACACTGTTTAATAGTATAATTAACTATTACCTGAACTATTTTAGAAGTATTTCCCTATCTCTTATTAATGTAAGATTGTTTCCATGTTGAGAAAGAGAATTGAGAACCGAAGTTCAGTGCAGACAACAAATTAATTCCTCTGTATATTTTTCAGTTACTGATTTTGTAATACATTACAAAATTTTAACGTTTTAAAATAATTAGTTAGTTTTCTGAAATCAAATGAAAGGCTTTTGAACATTTTGCATTTTTGGCATATTTCTTCACTGAAATTGGTTTTTTTAATGACAGTAATCAGCTTGCCTTGCTATCTGTTTAATTCTGCCTTAAGTTTCTTTGAAATGGCTGCTTCAGAGGGGAATAATTCTTGAACTGGTACAAAAGGGTTTCTGTAAATCAGTGCTGCTACCTGAGTCACACAGACGTGCTTAGAGGCACCAGAAATTGTAGCTAAAACTCCTTTTCATGCACACTGAATTTATTCTCTGTCTGTCAGTGCCCGACACCAAGGAGTTTTATGGCATGCTCTTGCAATGCAAAGTTTACCAGAATTGTTGTGTCATAACTCTACTGATTCAGTATATGTTTGCATGAAACAACTTCTAATTGGAAAAATCTGAAAATTGTGAACAAAATGGGTTTTTTAAGAGTTGTGACTTCCATTTGCATTACCATTTTCTGTGTTTTTAAGCAATATTTTGATCACTTGAATGATTATTCATGTTACATGCAACACCTACACTTTCTCTTTTATTATTTCACTTTTTCCTTTTCTTCCTTGCCAATAGATTCGGAAAAAAATGATAGATGGAGAAAGTGGAGAGAAAACATTTGAAACACTGGTCAAGTCCCAAGATGAGGTAAGATAGGAGCCCAAAGAGTTACATTTACAGGAATAAACCAAACCAGAAAAATAATGTGAAACGGTGAAATGCCATTTTGTAATGACAATTTGTACCATTTTTCCCTCTAGATTTGCTAGTTTTACTGTCTTACAGTTAAAAAAAAATGTTCTTAGGAAAAAAAAGAATTGTTTTGTTTCTTGGTTTCTTTGGTGCACCATTAATCAGGCAGTTGTTGATGAGGTCTTACACTCTGTTCAACAGGAAATGGACCCAGCCTACTTCTGTGCATGAATTCCCAAAACAAAGTGCTTAATTTGCTTGTGGAGATGTGTGAGGATGGGTTTGGTAGTTTATAGTGTGGTTGAATGGGAAGAAAGTTGTGAGAAAAAATAATAAAGTAACATTTTTATGCCATAAATGAAGACTTTTTGGAATAAACAAATTCATCTCACAGTTACATTATGTACTTTCTGAACAACTTGTTGAGTTCTTTATTTTCTTGTCCAAAATACTTACTCCTAATAAACATTGCTACTGTTTTCTCTCATAAGCAGACATGTTTTGTAGCAATAGGAAATACTCAAATTTGATATGGGTCATTACATGGGTGCTCTACTTCTTGGGGACCTCAGTGAGAAGAAATCCTGACTTGTGTGCTGAAGGAGCAGTTCTGGCCACAGTGTGCCCCACAGTTACAGTTCCACAACAGCTTTTTGAAACTCTTCTGTTCTGAATATGTCTGTTTGAAAATACTTTGATGACTTAGCAGACACTGCACAACCCATATATTTAAGCTCACAATAACAATATTTAGAATAATTGCCTGCATTGAATTCATACTGGCTTTCCCCTCTTCCCATATTCTCCTACAGACCTGTAACAGCAGTGCCCTTGCCTCCTTTACTGTTATGTGCTTTCTCACAGTAAAATGCTAAACCCAAGCTTTATAATACTGCTTTACAATCTCTGGGTAAATCCTGGTATGTGGAAAAAATTCGTGTTTTTTCCTGAATGGTTCCACTGTTGGAGAATGGTCCACAAACAGCTGTTTCCTGGGCAGAGAGGCTAAGCCCCAGTGGATGCCAGTTCTGCCCCTCACCTGTTTAGGGCTGTTTAGGATGCCACCAGTCTGTTCCCTTTAGGGAAACTGGGTCATTTGTGACCCACTGTCAGAGAGTTTAAAGTCCTGCTGGCATCTGGGTTGAGGATAAGCTGCTGCTGAAGGCAGAGACTCCATGCTGGGACATTTTCAGATACATGTTGTTTTGTTTAAGGAGTGCCTTTCCAGGTCCATGGATGAAAAAGGCTCTGTGTAGGTAGTTAGAAGAGAGAGGATTAGAAAGTCACAAAAACACAATGAAGCTATTAGGGTTGTACGAGAAATTGCATTAATGGTAAAAATATTGAAGAGATTTCAGGCTGTTAATACATTTCTCAGGCTCTGTGCTACAAAAGACCTGAAAGAGTTGGTCCTGCAACTCTTTGCCCAAGGAAAGAGGGAGGGAATGATTGCAATTGCTGAAGTCAGTTACAGTATCTGGGCAGGAGGGAGGATGTAACATCCCTGGGTGCATGAGAATGTGCCAGTTCCACACGGCCCAGACCACAATCTGTGTTGGAATAAAACATCCCAAGCCTTTGATCCCAGATTTCAATGCCAATGAAATTAATTATCCTCACCTTCCCTTGCCACCATGGCCCAAGATTTCTTCCTCTCCCCTCCTCTCTCTGAGAGAAGAAAGGAGCAGCCAGAGCTGGCTGGCTCTGATGAGTGCTTCCAGCCATTGCACCCTCCCAGCTGCAGGCTGCTAGAACCAGCACAAAGCTGCTTTAACCACGGCCACGCATGAGCCATGCATCACTTAGCACTTGATAGCTTCATATATTTTCTTATAAAAAGGGCTGATGTGGTCGGCTGCTCTGAACTGACACTTGCAGTCTTTGGGCTTAAAATTTATGTTCTTTTTGTTTTGCTTTTTCGGTTTAAGTTTGCATCGCTTTCCTTTTGTGTTGCAGCTGGCCCCAGCAGTGTCTTGGGAGATGACTTCATACTGCAGCATAGAGACTGGACTTGTAGCAAATGTGGGTGGGGTGCACTGGAGTCTCCCAAGGCCTCAGGGGCTTTCCAAGTAACAGAGAGGATGCCATAGGAACAAAAGCATTGCCACATTTGGCAGCCAGGGTGGGCACTAGTGACAATTGAAGGGTCACAAAAGCTGCAGTAATGTGTGTGAGCTCTTTGGGGATGGGATGGTCTCAGACTGCCCACTAAGGAAGTAGGCAAAGGTAAATGGGAGCTGAGGTATGAGGATGTGTTATCTACTGGGTTACCCTCCAAGGGAGCTTTCAGCCAATTTGCTTTCAAGCACTCTGGCAATGCTGATGGCAACAGGATTTCATTGCAGCCCAGCTCTTCCCTCCCCTCCCACCTTGGGCATTTTTTTCTCTTGTGGAGGCACACATGTGTGACCCATGACACTGAGCCTGATCTGGAGGGACTGCCAGCACTAGGTTCAAGTGGCTAATTTTAGCCTGAAGTACACATTAAGTATAAATAGGCTATGATAGGAATGTCTTCAACCATCTTTTTACCCTAAATGTAAAATATATCAGGGTACGAGACTGTTATATGCAGCTTCTTTATGGTTTCCTTTTATCTTTTTTTTTCATTTTCTTTCAAAAACGACTATTAAATTATTTATACTGCCATGCTGTACTGAAAAGCAGCAGCCAGGTAATGAGCAGGTTTCAATTTATTAATATCATGCACGTCACCTCTTTTCCACAGCCGTGGTCATTTTCCCTCTATCCTTTTGCCACAGGGAAAGACAACCTAGAGCTGTACCTGTGATACCTTTCACCAGTGTTTGCAGTGTTGCAGTGCAACAGCTGTGCAGTCTTCATTGCTGGCATACTTACAAACATTTGATTGCAAAGTAATAATATGTTGCAGCTGGCATAATCTTATAGTTTTCAAAGTGGGAAACTGAGTAAAATGATGTCAGCCAGGTGGATTCATGATTAAATCTACAGGGAACTGTGGGGCTGTGCCTATCAGGCTATTTTTCATACCACAAGAAAACAAATGGTAAAGATTATCCTGATGTATTAAGTTATTTTAAAATAAACATTTATTTCAATGTTAAATTTTTCCCAAATTCAAGACATTTCTAATGAGATTAGAAACACATGTTAAGTTTAGCAGGGGCTGTCTATACAATCAGAATTACCAGGTTGTGCATATAGTTATGATTCAAATTCAAATGCATGAAGCCAGTGGTACTGTGACCTGAAAGGACAGGCTCTGGGTGTTTTTGTTTTTGAAGACTTACCTAGAAAGTATTTTTATAACTGAGGATTTTTTTTGCCTTTTTTTTTTTTAATCTTTTCATAGTTTAAATGGAAAATGATCATGTAAAATCATGTAAAATTTTTTTTTTATCAAATTTGAATCACATAGATAAAGCTTTGCATAGGTCTGGCTTGTGTGAAAATTGTAGGTCAGGTTTGTCTTCTTTTATTGAAAATTAATGTTCAATAAAAATGGGAGGTTAGAATTCAAAATGTAAGTTTGGAAAATATTTAAGGAAAGGAGTTGCAGCTCAACTCATTATTTTAGCAAAATAAGAAATAGAAATCCAACAGGTTTGTACTAGATATTTCACAGTGTTTCTCAAAGAAAAGGCACAATTATTGAAGCTTCTTAGTTAAATAATTTTATTTTTTACCAATATGTCTTTGTAGAGATATATTGATAAAGGAAACAGAACATATACATGGACTGCTGTGAATGGCACAGATTACAGGTAACTCATTTCTGTTTGTTGACTTTGTTTATTTAAGTGCCCTTTTGGTTAATTTTGGTTAATATTTTTAACATTACACTTCATATAATAACTAAGGTGACCCTGTTTTGTGTATTGCTTCAAATTCATTTAAGCACACAGCATTGTAACATTAGAAGTAATGTTGAAACATTCCTTAACATTACCCAAAACAAGTGAAGGCTTTGCAAGTCTCAGGAAAGTTAAACTACTCTGGTTCAAAACTACATGTATAAATACTGAGTCAAATTTTGACCAAAATGCTGTTTCTGTTATGGTGAATTACAGTAGTCCTCAGCTAAGTTGGATCCCAATTTCTGTTGTCTTCTGCACAGGTGTATAGTCACTGAGAATGCAAACATTACTTTGAGTGTAAAACCAAACAAATTGGTTTTAACAGCAGAATATAAACTTAGAATCTTCTATTCACTATCCCATTTTTCTGTTGAACTGCCTCTGTCTTTATACTCTAAGAAAAGGAAGTTTTTATCAGACTGCCATCTGGCAATCACTAGAGAAATACATTTGGTTTACATGACTTCTTAATTCTGCCTGAGCTTCCTGGCGTGAGATAGACCAATAAATCCTCAGAGTATCCTTGCAGAAAACCTATTAAACATAAAATTATAGATTTTAATTAGCAATTTCTGCTAGCAGTAACTGTTAATGACAGGTAAACTGCCACTGATTTCCCTAGAGGAAAATTGGTAGAAGGCTATTACTAAATATTCAGCAATCTCACTTATATTCTGTATAAATGGCAAATGTGTCATTAAAGGTCAGCTCATTTATGGCTCAACTGTACAACATTTTTAATGTTAACTTCATCATCTCTTCATTAGGAGCTGCTGCAGTTCTGCGTGGATAAAATCCAAGTGTAAAAATTAAGGATGCTACTTGGGAATTATTTAATGATTACTCATACCTATTGTCCTTTACATATATTTGTACATATCTTCCACATATGTAGAATTTAGCTGCAAAAATACTTCCTGCATATTTTAAACAAAATTAAATATAATATAAAAGAAAATTTTGCAAATGCTCTGCAAATCTTAAAATATCATTGCACAATTATGTTTAATAATTGTCAGTGGTGCCTGCATGATGAAAGAAATTATTTTTTTGGATCCTGAAGGTAATGTGAAAGCAAGCATTGCCAGATGCATTTCCTGGAGAATATTGATTGTTGTTTTGTTAGTGGGAATCTCTCTTTATGTGATGTGTGCAAATCAGCCCAGTACTAAGTGATATTTTTGCAGTCAGTGATCACCATGACATGTTATATTGTCATGTTATACTGGGGTGTTAAATGTGTCAGAGGAAGATACAAAAATAATGTAAATTTTTTTATTTGCAATTATTTGGAAATTCCTTGCTTATCTGCTAAAAAAAAAAGTGCATTTGTGTTTGAAAGTGTAAATAAGAGTCAAAATAAAAGCAGGCACCCTCAGGACTGGCATAAATGTACTTGTGTCTGTTACTAAGAGTGAGGCTGGTACAGCACTGTGTGCCTGCCTCCTCTTGTGACAGTCCCAATTCCAAATTTGTTGATTACTTTCAAAACACAAAGAAAGCTGAAACTGGAAAACTGCTGCAAATAACGTAATTGCTTTACTCATCTCATTTCTGTTGCAGCTTGGCACTGGTGTTACCATCATACAGCTTTTATTATATTAAAGCCAAAATAGATGAACCAATAACTCAAGCCATATGTAAGTACTGTAAAGATTCCCTGGTTTTGTCTGGTATTGCCAAGTCTCAGATTCACTTAAAAAACAATATTTGAAATAAATTTTCTGGAATTCACTGATACTGTCATGATATACCCAAAATCTTCAGCAATGATTCTAACCCCTTGTAACATCTGAGGTGCAAGAAATATTCTATAAAAATAGAATATGTGCAGAACGTGTCAGTTCCACTGACAATCCCAACCCCTTGGTCTGTGCCTATAGAATCATTGCTTTGTGTATCCTCTATTGCTGTCATTTTAAGGGTCTGGATGCTATTTTTTTCATTCTACTGGCAAAATATAGTGATATAGACTATAAGAGTAAAGGTTGGGTTTTTTTGTTTTGGTTTTTTTTTTATTATTTTAGTTACATTATAATATTTAGCAAATAAACTCTGCTAGAACAATGGGAAAGCCTTGTTTGGTTTGGGTTGCAGTTAGGTTTTTATTTTGCATTTTACAATTAGTTTTAGTGGATGTTTGCATTGTCTTTTTTGATTAGACTGATTTCAAACCGTTTTAAGATTCCAAATTGATAGCTGGAAATTATACTTGTCAGTATTTAAAGGTTTTTTGTTTATTAGGTGTAGCTTCACTGTAGTCTAGGTAGTACACAAAATAGAACCAAACACAGCCTTTTAACTTCATCCAGCTGTTACGACAAATTTAGAACAAATATTAGTTAAACAGAAATTTTGAAAAACACAGAAAACCTTCAGAGAGGCATAGATCCTGTTAGTTTAGAGAATCTTGTTTAGCACTACATCACTCTGCTTTGCCATTGCTCCCACATATGAAGAAGAATATAGCAACTTTTAATAATCATTGATTTATTTGTAACTTTTACCGATGCCGAATATGTGACATTTTTAAGGAGGGAGTATGATTCTTTTGATGGATTAGATCATCTGGTTTTGCACTTCTATCAATGAAACCCGTGAAACAGACCCTTGAAATAGCTACAGTGTATAGAAGGTACTGAGAAATAACTGAGAAGAACCTATTCTTCAGTCTTCAGAGATGTTTGTCTTTTTTTTTTCCAGACTACAGCTGTGTGTAAATTGAACCTTTGAATCTATGTACAATATTTTTATTCAAGGGGCTGTTTGAATAAAATATTGGTTTGTGACCCCTTGTGCTTTACCCTGTTTTTTTTTTCTGTTTCCCTGCTTTCTCTTTCTGATGGATAGGGACATCCAAAAAGGGCAAGTATATTCTTGTTGCTCAATTTCCTTCTGTTTACTGGAGCTGATATTTTTCACTTGTATTTCTATTCCTACTGGATATTCTCCTCTGTATTCCTCATCTCAGGATTTTCTTCATGATCATTGGGTACCATAGCAATAGAAAGGGAAAAACAAAAGTGAAGTATTTTTCTGTTTTCATGCACATTTCAATATGTTGCCAATCTCTAATCCTTCTTTGTCTGCTCCTGTCAATGTTAAGTGACATCAGCTATTAAAGCCATTTTTTTTCAGTAGTATTTACAGTGCTACTACAATTGAGGTTTTTAAACTTTATTGCAGAAAATATTAGGAGTACTTTTTTCACGTTCTAACAACTCAACATCACAAATATTTATTTGCATTAGACTTTATTTCTAGTGAAAATATCACATTTGTTTTCATGTATCTATGTTAATTAAATGTCTTCCTTGAATAAATTATTAGATATTATTTTACCATTGCCAGTTGTGTGTTGTATATAATAATCAACCAATTTCTTCCTACGTTAAGAAATACTGAGCAGCATAGAATTCATTAGGGGGAAAGTGTCTCAAACATTTCTTTTTAAATTCATGGATGCATGCAAAAGTTAGCCAAATTGCTTGAGAAGAGAAACTATGGCAAAAATTCCAGTTTATTTACTTGGTGTTTACTCTCCATCTTTTTAGTTTCAGAATCACTGAAGCTTGAAAGTTTTGATGAATCTGGCTATACGTTTTTGGCACCAAGGTTGGTTGATTTCCCAGTAATAAGTGTTATTTCAGTATCTGATCTGATTATTGGCACATGGAAAATACAGATTTGACCAATGAAGCTTCACTTGGTAAAAAATTATCAATCTTTTTTCATGCTGGAATGTAAATAGCATCTTCAGGCTCTGATTTCTGCTCATATTAGTCAGAGAGCTGTAAAAACTGATATTGATACTTTAATGGAAAACTTACTCACGTCTGGGTGTTTCTTGTGGTTCTGACTTCTAACATTTTACAACTATTTTTAAAATAGGTTTCATAATTCTTACCACAACATCTTTCCCAATATCAAGACAAAGGATTTCAAAGCTCTCTGTTACTTAAGTATTGGTTAATTTTCAATTAATTGAACATAAAAATTATTAAGTCATTGAAAATTTATTAATTTCATTTGTTCCCTGAGGTTTTTTTAATGTGAAATTCTACAGTTCTCGTTTCACTTTTAAAATCATGTTTGCAAGGGAAACTTGGTATGATAAAGACTTCCTAAAAATTAAGTTCCTCTAAAAGATAGTTATGATAAATAAAGGAAATCCTGTACAGTTAGGATCAATTGAGAATTGTTGCATTCTGTTTTTTATCTGATAAATTTCTGGATGCTTTTCAATTTATAGATTGATTTCAATTAACAGATTGATTTATGTAAAGTCCTCTTTTTTAAAACGTGTCCTTGCTTAACTGTTAAATTTAATTTTTCTGAAAGATCGAAGTTATTGAGAATTAATTGTACCAATTAGCAGCTTCTAGTAATTCACTCCTGTCCTACATGAGCAAAGTCTGTTTGATATACAGCTCTTCTTAAACATGAATATTGGTATAGTAAGGTAAATTCTGCCTGTGGTAATTCTGGATTACGGTAAGGTAAGTAAAGGGTAATAAGATAGCTTAGTCATAAGAAATAGTTGAACAGTCTTCTTCTGTGTGTAAAATTAAATTAATATAAACCTCATTTTGAAAAGAGAGCCCCCTACTTTACTGCTTAACACTCTTTCCATTTTAATTAAAATTAATTAAAATTGTTTAATATTTTCCTCCAAAATGCCCACTGACTTTTATTTTGCTTGCATGCATTCATTGAATTGCCCAATGATTTATTGCTTTATCACATTATATAAGGGACAAGAGTTTGTCTGTTTTGCATATGTCAAAACAAAGAGTGTTTATACATCTATGTGGTTTGTACTCTTAACACAATTGCATTTAAAACTTCTCAGAGGATAGGACCTGAACCTATAAATCTGGCCCTAGCTGAGCATGGGGTGGCTTTCTAGGTACTTTCCAGTTCAGTTTAACCCAGGAATAATTTAAATTCACTGGGCATATTTTTAGTGCACAGATGGTGATCTCCTAATACGTCCTACACCACTCCTCATGTTTTTTTTCTGGGAATCTATGCACTATTTCATGCATGCAGTTTTCTTACAACCCAAGTCTAAACAAATGCTTAGGCAGGCATTTCAACACCTTATTTCCTGTAGATGTCTGCAATAATTGATGTGGTAATCATTAAATACTGAGCATGGCAGCCAATTGACACAGTAGCACCAGTTCCTTCATAATAGCTGTACAGGCCTACTTGGACTTCTAAATCTGATTTAGTAGCACAAGAGAAAATTACAAGACTGATGTTTTGTTGTTTTTCAGAGAATACTGTAACGATGTAAAAAAATCAGAAAACAACACTGAATTTCTATTAAATTTCACCGAATTTATTGACAGAAATACTCCAAGCAGTTCGTCGTGTAAGTACACTTCTCACCTCACTGAAATTTTCCCTTGGGAAAACACCTTCTCATGGATGAGAGCTCATGCTCAAATTTTGTGGGTTTGTTTTTTTTTTTAGTAGAAATGTATCTAGTGTCTGGATTTTCTATCCCAGGTAGTGTAAAATTAGTTTTCAACTTTCTGGCTTTATTTAAGGAAGTATGTAGGGCGTTATGCATCCTGTGTTTTCCATAATTCCTTTCAGCATTTTGCTCAAGCATCAAATCACTACTGGTTAATTTTAATACACGACAAATATTTTTGAGCTTATGTTTTTCACTTGAGTTTAGCAGCCAAAGTTAGTCTCAAACAGACTCAAAACCTTGTAATAAAATCTTCAACCTGCTTTCTGGTCATTTTATTCCAAAATAAGTAAAGGAAAGAAGCCCTAGACTAAAATAACCAGAATAAAAGATGAGGACGTTATTTTGCTAGTTCACAAATTGGTTTAAGAGATCTCACTTGGGCTTGAATAGCTTAAGACCACAGGTCCATGTAACTGCTGCAGTGCTGAGCACTGGCTTTGGGAAGGGGTTAAATAATATTTTGAGACTGGGCCTTAACCTCTGTTTGGAATAAATGAAGAGTTACTGCCATCAGTAGGGTGTTAAAGCCTTGTTCTCAAGAAAAAATCAATCTTTGGACTTGGTTTGGAACATACATACCTGTTTATCATTATTAATATTTTATAAATACTTGAAATAACTTTTTTTTGTCTTGCTTTCCTCAAGTCTTTATGACATGTTGCTGATAACTGATCAGTTCAGAAAGAATCTCTCTGCTAGACCGTGTAACTGAAGGAATGTCCACTTAATTATTATATCTTCTCACAAAAGAATGTGAGAATGTGTAGGTGTTTGGTGTTCTTTTCATAGAGTGATCTTATTAATTGGCACATTGGTGACTGTCTGAAATTTTATTTGAATACCTTGACTAAGTCTCAGAAATTAAAACATTCACCTCCAGTGATTACAGCAGTTCATGATAATTTATAAAATTTAATAAAAAAAGAAAATGGGTAATATTCACTATAAGCAAATATTAAGGACATATTTGGTGATATTTTAGTATGCAGTAGTGCTTAGTAAGTAACTATCCCAAAATGTTATCTACTTATTGCTGCCTTTCAGTTTGGAATATGCAGCATTTGTTTTTCCCTTCTTTGTTTTTCCTAATAATTGAGTTACTTTAACAATAGTCTCCTTAATAAGTAAACACTGTTAACTAAAGGGCTAAGTGGCTGTAGAACTCAGCTAAAAATGCTTTTGAAAAGGAATAACAAATAAAAGCCCCACACTGAAATATTCTCCAGTAACTCTTCTGAAGTGTTACTGAAAAAAAAAGCTAAGAAGTACTGACTGCAAAACATCTTTTCAAAGAAACTTCAACATGGCATCTCCATATAAGCTAATTATTCAAAATTAGTTTATTTCCCTGTATCTATCTGCAGATGAGAAATGTGTTTTATTTGAGAGCCTTAATTAGGACTTAATCAATCTAAATAAAATTACAATGTAGTTGAATTTCATTAGGAACTGTTGTTTCCTTGCATCAGCTGAGAAAAAAAAGTGTTTTAATGAACACATGCTTTAAAAAAAGGTTAATTTGCAGATTTAGGGGCTTTGCAAGGCTGAGGCTTATACCCTTATCACCTTCCTTATTCCAGTGACATAAGGATAGCTTTTTAGGATACGAAAAAAAGTGTTTAAGTGAACTCAGCAGTGTGAGGGCATCTATTTAATTACCTGACATAATTTGAAGTTAGGCAGAATATCTAATATTAACAGCCACAATTTTTATGGCTGGAGCTTCTTGACAACTCAGAATTTCATTTTAGGCTTTTATTGAAACTCCATGTCATATGGTTCCAGATGACTTATATTTTAACTCTTTTGATAGGTAATGTTGATATGGTCATAAGAGTCTTGCTGGATGCAGGATTTACAAGTGAACTTGCCAAAAATTATTGGAGTAAAGTGTCTTTGTAAGTATTCTTTTTATTGACTGTGATTTTTTTATGCATTTCAGAGTTTGAAAAGAAAATCTTATACATCTGTGTATATACAGATATGCAGTTAATGTTACAGAGGACAGGTATTTATTCACAGTTATGCACTTTAAGGGCAACCCTTGACAAAGGAATTTGTGAAGAATTTCAGTTTTCATTTTAAATCTTATTTTTATTTACAGTGATGGAGTTGTTGCACAATTTGTTGTTACAGATGGTGGAATTACTCGAGTGTTCCCCAAAAGGTAAGAGTCATTACAAAATAATATAATAGGGTAATTTTGAAGCCTGAAAGGGTTAAAAAGTTAAAGAGTTGCTTTATTGAATTAATAGCTACCATCTCCTAGGGTCTAATCTGTACTGACAGCTATGAAATTAATGAAATGTCACCTGTGCACTGCTTGAAGCTAATCTGTCCCATTATTTTCATGACAAGCCTTTGTAATCCAAGTTTCTAATCAGGGTAGAGTAGCAGGAAAAGCAATGCCTTTATAGTAGCAGTGGGTCAATGCTAATTCCTAATTACTCCCAAGCATTTAGTTGTTTGGCAGACTGCAAGAACTGGAAAGTAGTGGGTGATTTTTCTTTTTTTTAGACTAAGATCAGACCTTAAGATCTGATCATTATTGGAGGACAAAAAGGGAATGTGACATTTGACATACAATAAATTGGACATACCCCCACGAGTGACTGGGAATAGTGAAGGCACCAGTGCAGACCTACTGGCAAATGGCAAATGTATCTGTTTTCATAGGTTATTCTGTGTTTCCCCAAAATGTGAAAATGGCAATGAATTTTACTCCCCAAGTGAGTAAAATTTTGGGATTTCCTATTTTGGGATTATTAATGATATTAATCTTTTAGGATTGAGTTTGAAGCTTTACATGTGCTGTAAAGATTCATTGAGATTCTGTTGTAAGTGGTGTTGCAGTTGTGTTTGTCACAACAAATCTGAAAGTGATGAGACTAAATTAGTGGTTTTCCAAGAATACTGATTCTTCTTTTTTTCCCAAAGTTTGTTTGTTTGGGGTTTTTCTAATGATTACACCTGTCTTTTAGCCAATGAAAACTGACAGAGCCTGAGGACTGTAAGAATGAATCTTGACTTTTTTTCCAACTGTGAAACATTGAAATAAAACAACCTGCTGCACAGCTTTGATGAGACTCTAAAGACTCTAAAGAGTCATTTTTTTTTTTTTTAGGGCAGGAGAAGATTGGTTGGAAAATGCTGAAACTTATGAAGTCAGCTTCTATAAGAGGAGTTTAGATAATGACAACTATATTTTCACAGCTCCATACTACAACAGTAAGTCATCACAGTTTAGAAATGTCAGAGCTGGCTAGTCCAATAGAAGTGGAAGTTTCCTGTACCAGATGGGTCACTGACAAAAGATGCAAGTGTGGCACTTCATAAGGAAAGGTATCTTGGGATAATTATTAAGGAAAAGATAGGAGGCATTAAACAAGGTCACCATAATTTGTCAACTACTCTGGCGGCCCTGTGTGCTCAGAATTAACCTGAGTGTTAAAATACAGTACTGGTGATCACTCAATGTATTGAAACACTGTTTTACAGAGATACTTTGGCAGAATTTTTTAACAGGAAGTTAAATAAAATCACACTCATAGAAAATAACTCTTAATAGGGCTAAGTTCTATATCCTGTCCCAGCACCCCCAGCACTGAATTGGGGTCCAGGTATAAGGGTCCAGAGGCCATAACTCCATCCTCTGCACCACTGCTTAGTTTAAACTTCCCTTCTGAATTCTATTTACAATTGAAATTATTCACCAAAACCAGGTGAATTGTTCTGAGATATTGTGACATTTAAAACCTGTATAAGCACAATAGCAGGTGCTTTTTATTGATGTGAGCAACATTAACCTTCTCGAGTTTGCAGAAAAGCAGATGCTACCACAAATGGCAAACTCCTCTCTTAAACATATGGGATCCTTCATTGCTGTTATTTCATCATTATTTATTGCATTTTTTTTCTCAGTAAAATATAAACATGGTAATTAAAAAAATTCCCTGAAGCCTTTGCTGCTCCTCAAACAGCTCTGGAAAATGTACTTTTAACTTGCCTTTTCATACTGAACAGTGTTGAAAACAGTTTGAAGTCTGTCAGAGCAGAAATTGTGCATTAGTGAGTGGTGTCAGTATACTCTACACTGAAAAATACACAGACAACATCAGGACAAAATCTTTGGCTCTGATCCTGATTTTAACAGACCTGCTCACATGTGTACAGGTATTTATGGCTCTGTTTGCAGAAGGAAAGGCTACAGTAACTTTATGAAGCAGGCAAATGGTGAAAGAAAGAAGAAAAGTGAACACAAATATTTTTTGTCATGCCAGTGTTAGTGATCTGAGCTGTCACAGGTGATAAATGTGCACTACAGCTGGGTCAGTGCTTTTGGACAAGGATTTTTTTAAATCATTCTGGTATTCGAGTAATAATAGATTTAAGTTTCAGAGGAAGAGGCTTTTATGTCTCTCTAACTTTTTTTTTGTTTGCTTTTTCCCTCTTCTATGCTGTCAGAAAGTGGTGCCANAGTGAAAGAAAGAAGAAAAGTAAACAGAAATATTTTTTTGTCATGCCAATGTTAGTGATCTGAGCTATCACAGGTGATTAATGTGCACTACAGCTGGGTCAGTGCTTTGGGACAAGGATTTTTTTAAATCATTCTGGTATTCGAGTAATAATAGATTTAAGTTTCAGAGGAAGAGGCTTTTATGTCACTCTAACTTTTTTTTGTTTGCTTTTTCCCTCTTCTATGCTGTCAGAAAGTGGTGCCAATAGCTATGAATCAGGTATTATGGTAAGCAAGGCTGTGGAAATAGAAGTTGATGGGAAGCTTCTGAAGCCAGCAGGTAAGACAGAGTGGTGCTGAAACTTCAAGTGCTTTAGTTATTTAGCGTTGCTCAACAGTGAATTGGAAATTTAATTGCAATTTCAAAGGAACTTCACTTTATAATAACATTATTTTCTCTGAGACAGTTTTAATCTTTCTAGTGGAAATCTGTTTGCATTTGAGTAAGAGTGTTTAATTTATTTGTCTCATGAACGATGTTGATGATCAGACAACTGAACAAAAATCATATTTTATCCCTCTCCAGTTCAATGATTTAGATGTCATTATAATTTCCCCCACTTTTTTTGGATAATACAGTTACCTTTTTTTTTTTCATTTTACTAAAAAAGACTTTCATGTATTTCTTGTCAGTTGTTGGAATAAAAATTGATGCAACCAGCTGGATGGAAAATTTCACAAAAACCACAATCAAGAGCCTGGTAAGCAATTGACCAAGTCTTTTTTGAACTTTATTTGCATTTCTCAAAGCTTCAGATGCAAATAGGTTTACTGTCTCTTTGTGCCAGAGTCACACTGATGCATAGTTGCCAACTAGTTGTGGTATTTAAATCATCCAAATGCACAAAATAAATCTATGTTGAAATAGGCCATGTTTTGTACGTGTCTTGTTTTCATAATTATAAAACATGGATAGAGACAAAGAAAAATGACATTTTCTAGCTAGTAGTAAGGCTATGCTGTAGCAGTGAATAAAATCTGCTAAAAAATGGGTGAATCTGTTTTTATTTACTATCCAGGATGGGTAAGCAGTGAACAGTAAGGATTTATATTACAACCATCACAGCAGTTTAGCAGAACTTCATGAAATAGGTGCTGAACCATTTCTTTCCATACACATAATGTGTAATACATCTGAGGTGTAAGTGGGAAGGAGGAAAGGTTAAATGAAAGAGAAAATGTGGAAATGATAGTGAATTGTGGAAGGGAAGGCACAAAATGAAGAAACTTATAGAACATAATCTTCTTACAGGGTGAGTGAGGCAATGTTGCTTGGTTTGTTCTGTGTTTAGGGAATCAGTAAAGGAGTCTGGCTGGCTTAGGTATTGGAGCTGTATTTCAGTGGGGAGACAAATGCATTGCCTAAGTGTCAGAACAGTTGAGGACAAAAATGCATAAGTGAAAAATGGAAAGTAAGATGAAATATTTCAGAATGAATGCTGTTGACTCCAGCATCACCTGGTTGTTGTTTTGCTGAGAACTAATGCAAGGACACAGTTGTGTGTGTATGTGTGCACATACTGCAAACATGGGGAAAGTATGTTAGGAATCAAAGCCATAAAAGCCAGCTGGGTTGATGAGCTTCCTTTATCACAGAGGATTCCCATGCTTTGAAGCTTTTCATGGTCCAAAGAGATACTTTTGAAGGCTTTCCTTCCAAATTCCAAACACATGGAAATGTTCCTATTCTTTCTGTTTTACTTCATGTTCACAACACTGACATCCTGACAAGTCCTCCAAACTATTTATCTATATTGAGCATACTTGTAAAGGGAGTTGGATCAGAGTCTTTGGGTGAGGCAGTCAAGATTGTGCTGTTGATAATTACTGAACACCGGTTATTCAGGGAGACATTTCTGATAAATGACAAACTCAAAATTAATTTAAATTTGTATACAGATATTGAAAATAGAATAATTTGTTCTTACCTTGAATGATTAATATAACAGGGAAACACAGTTTATTTTGTAACATTTTTATGAATATTAACGTTCTTCTCTTTTTTAGTGCAACAGTGAAATATGTGGCTGTGAAAGAAACAGCATGGTAAGAAAATGTTCAGTTTATGAATATCTGACAGATTATATAAATTCACTCATTCTATCTAGATCTATCTAAGACAGATTCTATCACTATTATTTGAGGGCTAATTTTACAAAAAACAGGGCTTATTAGTTTGTGTCTTGAGAAAGATGAAGGTTAGGAGGGAAAGGGGGGAAAGAAGACATAGAAGTAGGTAAAGTGGTTATGGTGGTGAAGTTATGAGAACAAGTGTAAAGAAAAATACACAGGAAAAGCAATAGAGAATGTTGTGAAGAAAAATGTGATAAAAATATAACAGTAATTTGCAAAGAGACAAATCCTGAGGAAAAAAAATAATAAATTTTAAAACTCTAAAAAAAAAAGAGTACCTCAGAGAAGGGTGAGTGCAAATTTAGAAGCACCAGAGTCCATAATGTGCCTTTCCACAGTCACTGGTCCCCAGCACATTCAGGATTAGGGGACCCCATAGCTCTGCTGGCACTCAGGAGAGCATAGATCCAGGGTCTGTCACCATATCAGGTTCTGCCATGTGCCTAAAAGCTTTCCTGTGCTCAGGACTTCTGAGTTCTTTTGAGGAATGTGGTGATCATTAAATGCAAGAATTACAGCAGGAATGGTACTGTGGGGAGTTATCTGTTTGACCTCACTGCTATCTCTCCAGTCTCTGGCTATGAGGATCTTTTAAAAAGGGCAAAGCATATGGAATCAGTGGGTTTCCCATTCCTGCACCTGACACCTGGAGTAATCCCACTACAGTCCTTGGCAAGTGAAAATAATCATGCCTAGCAAGCTGGGAGCCTGCCCTTAAGATTTTTCCCATTGAAAGCTGCAAATGGAAAAGTACTTTCAACATGGCTGGAGCACATGAGAAGTTGTAGCCCCTTATTATGAACTGAGTTCCAATTATAATCAGATTTAATAAGGATATAGCACTCTTGGAACTAACAAAGTATTGAGCAAATAAGAATTTGCAAAACAACTTCTATGAAATAAAGCCACAAATAAGCCTTTGATCTGTTCAAACTTTTATTATACTGATAATGCTAATTATTATAACTTAAAATTGGCCCTTGGCTATGGGTTTGTGATTTGAAGATACTTCTGATGTCTTAAAAAAAAAAAAAAAAGCAGTTTCTTACAGAGTGTTCTATTGACAAATCTTTCCTGTAAAACATATTTCACTTTCTTACAATAGCATGTGGACTGTGTTATCCTTGATGATGGTGGATTTCTGTTGATGTCCAATCGAGATGAATATACACAACAGGTATGTATATTCTTTGTACATGTAAACCAATAGGAAAAAGTTTAAAAAGAAAAGAAAAAAGCATTTGACTCTCAACTTACTCTAAAGATAATATTTCTGAATCACAAAAATATTGCTGGATGAGAAATTCTAGGGGGTTTGTTAGTCTTTTTTACAGTTTCCATTATAGCTGGAGACCCCAAACTTGCTCCCAAGTTGCATTCTTTGTGCATTGCCATTAGGCTGGTAGGCTGCCAATGGAATTAAGATGGTGAGGACAAGTAGTATGTTATCCACACACCTTCTTTCTCATATTCTTCTTGCTCTTCCCCAGGCAGGGTCTCACTGATACTGCATATAACAGTTACTGTCTAACTGGGGGATTTAGAACCTTGCACTTTTTATGAGAAAAACACCTGGAAATGTTTTACCTTATCTCTCTGCATTGCCCCCCATCAGATTGGAAGATTCTTTGGTGAAATTGATCCTGGCCTGATGAGAAACCTGATTAACATGTCCCTGTATGCCTTTAACAAGTCTTATGACTATCAGTCAGTCTGTGATCCTGAAGAGGAACCAAAGCAAGGAGCTGGGCTTCGTTCTGCTTATGTGGTCAGTAGTCCCATGTGCAGTGGCTGACAATCCACTGGAAGGCTGCACGTGTTTATACAAATAAAATAACCTCTTTTGTTGTTGTTTTTTTTTTACCCAGCCTACAATAACAGAAATTTTGCAGCTTGGATGGTGGGCTTCAGCAGCAGCCTGGTAAGTACAAGTGTGTAGGAAATCTCTATATCCAAACTATAATTATTCAGTAGGTTGCAACTCTGTTTGGCTTAGATTTTTATCTCCATAAATGTTCTCTGGACCATTTGTTTCTGCAGTTTCTTATCCTGAAAATTCATAGCTGTGTCTCCAAACATTACTGTTTTGTCAACAGTTCAATCCAAAACTGCTCTTGCCAGGTTTTGTGATTGTGTGTTCTGACTACAAAACCAGCTTCAGGAAGCAAAGTTTGGATTAATGGTTTAAGTATCATGTGCATTTGTGAGGTCTAAATCATTGCATTTTGAATTATTGATCACTTGTTTCCCTATTTCAGAATATCATCCTCACCTTTTTCTACCTAGAAATCTTAAGAAAATCAATGTTTGCTTTTCAGTGAATCATTTTACAAAACACATGAATCATTGAACCATTTGGGTTGCAAGGGATCTTTAAAGGTCATCCAGTCCAAATTCCCCTACAGTGAGCAGGCACATCTTCAACTAGATCAGGTTGCTCAGAGCCCCATCCCACCTGACCTTGAATGTTCCCAGGGACAAGACATCTCCACCTCTCTGGGCAACCTTTGCCAGTATTTCACCACCCTCATTATAAAAAATATCTTCCTTGTATGTAGTCTGCATTTTCTCTCTTTTGGTTTAAAACTATCACCCCTGGTCCTATTGGAACATGCCCTGCTATGAAGTTTCTCATCTTTTTTAAGAGCCCCCTGTAAGTACTGATAGGCCACAATAAAGTCTCCTTGGAGCTTCCTTTTATTCAGACAACCCCAACTCTCTCAGCCTTTCCTTATGGCAAAAATTCTCCATTCCTCTGATCATTTTTGTGGCCTTCATTTGGACCCACTTACAGGCCCATGTTTTCGTGTGCTGAGGACTCCAGAGCTGACACAGTGCTCACATGGAGTATTTCACCTTCCTCAGAGCCATGTTGACTGACATTCACACCAGCTACTTCCCTCAGCTCCACATAAGTAATTGTTGGCACTGATGTGGTGCTTTTGCTGTGGTGTGAATTGTACCCTTGGAGACTGCTCCTTTTTCTAAAGCTTAATGATACTCTTTTTTTTTTCCTAATAATAATTACCAAACTGGAATAAATTATCTCCTTATGGAGCTAAGAGATAAAATATGTAGCAGCTGAAAAACCATATAGTAATTTTCTCACAGAAGCACTATGAAGACTGTAGGTTGTTTTTTCTTTTTGGTTACATTTAGTTAACAGGAAGAGAAATAATCTTGGTTTTCTTGGACAACAGCAAGCCTCAAAAATTGAAGATGGGCAATAATCCAGAAGAGAAACTTGAGTTCTTTTCAAACAGAGAAACTTCAGTTTATCAGTGTTCAAATCGGACTCAGTGGTCTGGTCTCAATTTAGACTTGAGGTTTATTTTGTGTGATGTTAAACTTGAAAGCACAACATTAAAGTACTTTACTAGGGCCATGTTTTTAATGGAATCTAGGTCAGAAGCTGGCAGAGAAGGCCATTAAGCAAGCAAAGTGAAGAGGGATGACCAAAAAAATGGATTCAGTGAGGCACCTGGCAAAAGCAAGTTCAGGGAAATAAGAGAAACCAGGTTATTAAAGAGAGCTATAGTGTTTCAGGCAAAAAATGTGGGATAAAGGTGTGAGTGATCATTTCCAAAATTTATATGGGATACATCAGCATTTGGTTAAGAGAGTACATACCATTTCTCCTTCATGCTCCTTTAAGTGAGGAGATTTAGGAGTTTTCCCAGGCTGCCTTTTTTGTTCAGTTCCCTGTAAATTCTGAGGTAAGCCACTACAAAGGCTTACTATTTTCTGTCAGCAAATTGCATCACTGTTGAATAGAATCAGGTCTCTTCTGAGCCATAACTGCTCTGTGCTGTCCCTCTGATGATTCAAGGCACAGAGTCGTGGATGTGAATCCAGAACTCCTTCAGGGAATGCCTCCGTGGGGAAGGTGACAGGCAGATTCAGTTTCTTCACACAGGAATCACACTAGAAAAGGAGAAAAAAAACATTCTGGTTGAATGAAATTATACAGTCCCTTCTCTCTGCAAAACAAGTGTTAGAATAGGATGAGAAGAGATTGGGTCATATTTGTTGGTAGAAGCAAGTCTAAAACTTGACAAGTGGGAAATAAAACTTAGGAAGTTTAAGGAGAAGCAGGGAGGCAGAGGATGCACCTGCTGCAGTTCCTGTTGACAGGCTGGTAGGGCAGGAAGGGTCTGTGTGTGTGGCAAGCTGGTACCTACCTACTCTAATAATTAAAAAGGAAAAATGCCATCATCAGTGGAGAAAACAATTACATGAATGGATCTCTTTAAGCTGAAATATTTTGGCAGCATATAGGAAGAAAATGTAGTCCATTCCTCAAGAGCGAGAATCAAGATGATTTTAAAAGTCAACAACTATTGCAGTAATGGTTTCTATAATATAATATTCCATCATTGATCTCCTTCTCAGAAATTTAATGAACCTTAATGAAGTATCTAATCCAGGAGCATTTTCCCTACAAGTCTTAAAAAGGAGTTCCAGTTGGTTTAAGTAGTAGAGAAACACCAACGTGTCTCTTCCACCTCCCACAGAGGTATAAAGGAGGGCATGGATGGTGTGATAACATTTCCATTATGTGGAACACATTGCTGCAAGTCTGAACAGTAGACTAAAAGATTAGTGTGAAAGACCTGTGAGAATGTGGGAATAGAAAACCAGAGTCAAGTGGGAAGGTTTAAAGAAGCACAGCTTTGATAACTGGCAAAACCACAATAAAATATTTATAGCAACTTATATTTGAGTAGTTTTTTAAGTATCCATTAAAATACAAAGAAGAAAAAGAGTCTTTCAATATAAATATATTGTCTTTCCATGTCCAGGTCTATCTTACAGCAGCTGTTTTTGAGCTTGACTTTTCCACGGTTCCTTGAAGCAGGTAAGTTAAAAGAATGTTAAAGAGTCAACTTTGAATGAAGTAGAAGGTAAGAATGTAGGCCAGGAGACATATTTGGGCCTCCCCATTAAGTCTGTGACTTAAAAATGATGTTTATTTGTTTATTCAACTATTTATTTATTTATTTTATATCAGCTGATATGGAAGATGATGATTTTGGTGCTGCCCTGCCTAAAACAAGCTGCATCACTGAGCAAACTCAATATTTCTTTGAAAACAATGATAAATCCTTTGGTGGGATTGTAGACTGTATAAACTGCTCCAGGTAAAATTTCTTCAATATAAGCAATAATTTGGGGATTTTTATTTATTTCACAAAAGATAGGGACACTTTTATGAGAAGCAAAAATATATTTTGGATCAATTTCACCAAACTTACATAAGCAGGACAGAGAAGAATAGAAGCAGGCAAATTGCATTCTCCTTTTATTTGTTTAGAATTAATTTTCATTTTAATCATTAAGGAATTTTAGAAATGCTTTAGTCAGTTTTTTTGTTTTATAGTCTGTGCTCCATGACAATTTTATTTTTATCTCTGTCACAATTTGTTTTCTTTTAATTTATTATGTCAACTTAAAAGCATTCTGCAGTATCCCAAGGGACATGATCTTCTCTAATCTGGTTCTGTATCAGATGTTATGTATTTATATCCTAATTTATCTTCTAGCTGATAGTGGTCGTGATTTAAGAACCATGAGCCTTATAAAGCAAACTAAGGTATCAGTTTTTTATTAAAAGAATTACTCTCCAGACACCTTAAGGAGGCCTGTTGAAGATGTTATTTAAAAATATGTGAAAAAATTGTATATTTCAGAAACATAGCATCTTTGACCAAGGTCTGTGTTTCATACAAGAGCCTGCTGGGGTTTTGCATACATTTTGAGCTTCTGAAAACATCTTAGAAATTAGAACTAATAGCCAGATTTCAAACAAAAAACAGACAATGTTTCAAGCCAGGAAAGAAAGAGAGAGAGCTTTGGAGAATGGTGAAGACAGCCAAAACATGCAGACATTTTTTCCACTTCCATATTTCCTCCTCCATGTTGCTAGTATGTACTGGGTTTATTTATAAACTAAAAATGACCCTACTAACTTAAAGACCTTTTACAGAATTATAAGGACATAAAAATACAACAAATACATATCCAATACATTACATCCATACCCTATGCTTCTCTCTCACCCTTCTTACAGACAGGTTTATGTTTTGGGGTTTTGTTTGTTTGTTTTTGTGGTTGGGGGTTTTTTTTCAGTGTTAATTGATGCTGAACTGATCTTATTTTTGAGTACAGCTACTGTGGTAGCAGTACAGAGCTAGCTATTAATTCAATTAAAGTCATTGTATGCTCTTTTCCATTTTTTTCCACTAGCAAGTCTAGTTGAAAGACTGTACGATGGAAATGCCAAAAGGATTGCAAAATTTATTATAAATGTTTCTTACTGTTTGTTAATGAAAAAGATAAACAGTAGCAGGCAGACAAAATCTGTAATACTGGATTATTTAATTCCAATACTGTATGTCCTTCTGAAATACAAATTTCCTTGCTTCATTTAAACACAGGTTTTTGTTGGCTTTTTTTCCAGACTTTATCATGCAGAGAAGATTTCAAACACCAATCTAGTGTTCATTATTAGTGATAGCCAACTGCTGTGTCGTTCCTGTGACCCAAAGCCACTGATGCAAGCAGAGAAGCCGGGTATCCTTTAAAAATCATGTTATTTAGTGGTGTGGATTGATTTTTGGCTATGGGGTACTGGAATATATCTGGGGAGAAATGACCCATTTATCTACGTTATCACCATGGCTGCCAGTGGAATACTTGAAGTATCAGGTATTTTTGGAGGATATCACAAATCCTGTGAAGCAGCAGTCATTGAGGTAGGGAGCAAAGCTGTTGTTTGTGAGAATTTAGACAAAAATGGGCTGAGAGGAACTTAGTGATGTTTCAAAAAAAAAAACAGATGCAAAGTTTTGGGCCCAGGACAGAATAATTTCACACATGGACAGGCTAGGGACAGAGTGGCAGAAAGATCTGCAGAATAGAGCTGGAGGTTCATGGTAGGCAAGAAGTTGACCATGAGTTGGCACTGTGGCTTGCAGAAAAGTGGACTGGTTACATCCTGGGCAAGGATGTAACAAGGACAGCAAGAGGGTAGTCAGCAGACTGGGAGAACTGAGCCATCCCAACTCCTCAGCACTGGTGAGACCCCATGTGGAGTGCTGTGTCCTTCCCAGGACTTCCCACAGTGGCATACAGGAGGAAGTCTAGTGAAGGGCCACCAAGGAGGTTGGCTTCTGAGGGTACAAGCAAGGAAAGTCTGAGTGTCCTGGGTTTGTTCAGCCTTTAGAAAAGACTAGGGTGTGTCTTTCTAGAGAAATAATGAAAAAAGGCCACGATAGGAGTGCTTGGTCATAAAAAGTTTAGATGCTGCACTGTTGGTTTGTTGATGAAGGCACTTTAGTGTGTGCTCCGTGTCAAAGACAAGCTTATTTCTTGTGGTAACTGCATTACCCATCATAGGCTAGAGTTCATCTAGCTGCAAGAATTTCTTCAGAGCTGGCTGGAGACCTAAGTGGCTTACATGCTAGGCAGAGTTCTTGCAACACAAGCACTGAAGTCAAAAGCATGTGAAAGACTATTTTAATTAACAACCACCTTTGTGCCAATCTCTCTGCTTTAGCCTGTTCACTGCAGTAGATACCTGTAGGTGATGGTGATGGAAATACAGAAAACCAACATACACAGTCTAGGTCAGGAGAATTTCACCTCAGCCATTCTCTTCTACGTAGGCTTGAGGACAGCATGCCAGAAGTGGTAAATCAAAGCATAATTTGGATTACTGTGACAGAACAGGGAAAACAATTAGTAATACCTCTGTCCTCGTCAGGAAGTTAGTTGAGACAGCCTCTCCCACTCCTGAAAGAAAAGCAGATGGTGGTTCAGATGACTGTGTTTCTTTGGCACAGGCAATGCATTCATTGCCACATTAATAAAGCTGGAATTCCATCTACGCTTGGGCTGAAAAGGAAGTTACATTGGGGTGTCATCACAGAACTATGTAAACACAGCCTAATATTCTAATTGGCTTCAGTCCATGACAGATTGATTAACTGTTTCCACTGTCTGAATTTATAGACAGCACTCACTATAGAAAATGAAGCATGATGGATGGGAAAGGGCACATGATTTGCATTTCCCTGTAGAGCCCAAAACTACTAGAAAGCAGTAAATTACCTCAAATGGCAGTCAGAACAGCTGGGTGGCCTTATATTGACTAAAGGAAATATTTTATTTTTATTCAACTATGCAGTAGTAAGCAATTCCCTCTTTTCTGTAACTAAGGTACATAGTGAAATGTAGATGTAGCATAACATCACCCAAGCAGACAAAAAGACCTTTGGGTGCTATTTAGATGATTATTATTACACTTTGCTTCCTTTTGGCTGGTACAGCTTTGCTTATGCACAGTCTCCTAGAATATTTTCATGTTTCAGCTTCCCTTTCAGTTGAGCCACAGCAGAGAAAAGGGGAGATGAGTCTGGTAGCATCTGAATGAAGGCAGATGCAGATATGTAGAAATAAACTCCCCATCATCTTGCCTTCTCTTCTTTTGGGCTCTCCACTTGTTGCACTGAAGCTGCTGCACTACTCCATGGTAGTGCATGAACAGTATTGCTTCAAGTGTAAATTAGAGCTACTAAGACAAGTTCTGGCACTCGATTCTTTTAATAGCTTTAATGTGTGTACTACCTGGAGTGAAATAAAACAAGCTGAACATACTGAGTGGTAATATGAGCAGGTTTCAGCAGAAGGCTGTTTTGCAGTTGGCCATATCCATTCCTTTCAAGTCTGCTGCACTGACTTGTGCCCCTCATTAGCCAGTGGCACATGTGCAGTGTGAAGTACACTTTAACAGCAGCAATTACAGATTTCAGAGATGTGAGCTAAAGCAGTGCCTCGTATATTCAGTGAGCTAATTAATGGCATGTCACAGCTCCCCCTTCTCTCCTGCTGTTCTGCTGGTAGTATGGACAGCATTTTCTCTGTCTGCCTTCATCACTGAAATGCTAATGGGATCTCAGTAGTTCTCCTGCCATTTACTACAAAGCCTACAGTTATCTTTTCTATATTTGGGGTAATATAAGTGTACCTATAATAGAACCAGTAGTTTTTATAGGCTTTCACTGCTGTGTTCAACCTGTATATGGCATTACTTTTCCAAACGAGTTTCCTTGCTTTTACTGTGTATCTTCATCATAGCAGAGGAGCTCGGTGGTAACATAAACATAACTAATCAGCACCATTGAAAGTTTACTGCTTTATGAAATATTTTCTGAGATATTTATGCAATGATTTAAAAAAAAGCAATACAGAAAATGTTAAAATAACTCAGCTTTTATTTTATTTCTGTTTATGGTTCTGAAAACAATCTAAAAACTTTTGCAGGATGTTTATTTCTTGATTATAGCTGGGTAAAAAAAAAAAAGGTATTTTATTTTCATTTATCTAAATGGTTGGGTTGGTTTTCTTGAATTTAAACAAGGAACTGTGAATATTGATGTTTATTTCAGCACTATGTGAGTTAGCATAAATCTTCTCTCCTGCCATGAAAATAAAAACAGAATGTTGATCCTGCTCATGTACAATGCGTGAAAAACAGTGACACTCCTTAACCAGAGAAACAGATGAAGGGCCAAATCCATGTGAAATGGTCAAACAACCTAGATACAGAAAGGGTCCTGAAATCTGTTTTGATGAAGCCAAACAGGTAAAATTGAAGTTGTAAGACTTTAAGACTGTCTTTTGAAACAGTTGTAGAGCAGCTTTAGATGATCAGTGAAAACTGTGTTTAAATGTACCTTGGTGCCTGGTAACCTTTTTATCACTAAACATACTGTTCACTCTAGACCATAGCCACTTTATTTCAATTAACATAAACTTAACAGCTGCTTTCTTATCTGCCTTTCCTACAACCATTGCACTTTCACACATGATTCCCACTAAAATATCATCAGGGAGCATAAAACTGTTGGTCTCTGTATGGTGCTGTGAAATTCAGTTCTTCAATGGCTTGCACAAGTAGATTATAATAATCTTGGCTTAGAAGTAGTATTTCTATAATTATGTTTCCAAATATTATTTAAAGTACTGCTAAATCATTAAAAATGTTGTATGTGTTTTAGGATGTTGTTTCTAATTCTGCAAATTGTACTGCCCTTTGGTCATGTTCTTAGCAGATTTAAAAATGCATTGCTTTACTGAAATCACCAAAATTATGATGTCTGGTACTTCAGTGTTGAATGCATTAGTTTTGAAAGAGAAAAATTATAACTGTGCCAATATCTAAATTATTTTTAATATTCTTTCTGTGTTACCTTTCAAAGATACAAAAGAAATTATGCTGAATTCCAGTTTTTTCAGACAAAAATTCAAGACAAAAAGTGCTGAACAAGGGATTGCCTGGCATTAGTTACAATAAATGCTTTAAAAGTGCCTTTTTAATGCTTCATGCAATTTCTGCAATTTTTGCAGTGGAAAGATTGTCCCAAACCAGTCCAATTAGTTGGTTATAACTGCAGTGTACCAAAATTTGTTCCAGTATGTTCTCTGCTTTTCTTGTAATGAGGCGCAATTACTGAGATGTCAGCAGTATTTAAAAAGTTTAGAGAATTGGTATTCAATGCATTTTTCTAGTACCCAAATTTTATTTTAAAAAGGAAGTTTTCTTACTAGCCAAAAAAGATTAAATGAAGTTGAAAACCCATCCAAAAGCCACCCAGCCATTGTAAATAATGCAAACCATCCCGATGTGATTGTGTGTGAAAGTACAACTCTTGCTCACTAGCTTGATGTGCTGATCAGTGTGTAAGTCGTGTTCTGTAACAGTGGATTGTTTTGGTTAAGTTTATTTGCAAAAACTCGCTGTGAATCTCTTGCTCTTGGGTGGATGCTTTCACATTAACTCTGCTAACTGCCAGCAATCTGCATGAAATCTCATCTTGTATGTCTTTTTTTCTGTGTTTTCTTTCCTTTCCTCTACTCGCTACTTTGCCCGTTATTAATAGGATCAGCCTATATGCACAACGAGTCGTGCCTCTGCCATGACGTCCGCTCCTATCTTCATTTTTCTGCAAGTTTTCATGTGGTGTGGATGGTCAGTTACTTTCTCTAATTTTTTGTTTTGTTCTTGGCTTAAAAAAAAAATTAGCAGACTTCTTTACTTACTGAGCATACAACAGAAAACAGAATGAAGCGAGTCCCAGAAGCAACAATCTGGAGTAAATTACTGTTGCAATATTAAGGGAAATTAAATATGAAAAAAAAAAAACTGTCTGTAGCCTTATAAATCACAGTGACTAAACACGAGGGCCCCTCCCACAGAACATGCAAAGACAAGGGAACCTGTTGGGTTTGTATGTTTGGCTCTTTGAGATTGCACATGTACCAGCTGAGTCCGCATCCTTCACTTCTGAGCACTTTTCGTGGTCCTTTTTAAAATGAACAGAAGAAGAAAGTTTTTTTCACAGAGACAAATAAAGATACAAAGCAAATAGAAGAGACATCATACCTGTGAAAGTTAAGCTTTATGTAGGGGTGGCAAGGATGAGTGTGATGTGTGAGTGTTGCTTTTGAGAAGAGTGAGGAGTTTTCACTGCATTCAAATGAACACAACAGTTAATGATGGAAGATAATGGTGTGCATCAATTTGGTTAAACTAGGAATTCAGTAAAATAGTATTTTTCTACTTCTTAATCTTTGGTGACCTAAATATATTAATTGCCTGACTAAAGCAGAAGGTGAGGTTTTTCTTCTAATTAACCACGTAAGTAAGTTCCTGTAAGACCAAGTGCAGACTCTGGGGTTTAAAACTAAAGCCTTGGCAATTAGACTGTGTTGCATTTGATGGTGTGGGTCTGTGTCATGAGTTACTGTGCAAGTGACATGTCTGTAAGAGAGCTGCTGAGCTAAAGAGCAAAAAATGTGTGACTGAAGAGGGTTCTGATCAACGTTGTTCTGAAAACCACTAGAGGGAGATGCTCACATGTCTATCAAAGTAAAGCAAACTGAGGCAGGACTGAAAGCTTACAGGGCATTTTTCAGAGTTAGTGTAATGAAATACTGAAAACAAATATAATGTTGATATTAATTGAAATTTAGAACAGCCATTTTCACAGCAATTTGTATTATTTCTATACTAAGAGGAAAAGTTCAAATAATATCTCTTGGGTATAAGTGAAAAAATATCTTTAAATTCTCTTTATAGTTTATTATTTGAGTAATTTTGAAGTTTCTTACAAAGCTAGGAACTTGTACAGCCATGGCAGAAGGTTGTAAGGAAAGGTGAAAGGCCTTTTTTTAAGCCAGTAGTATTTCACATTACAATCTAGATTAACATCTCATGCTCCTGCTCATGAAATTTGCTCTGCACATAGCTTTCTTTAATTAAAAAACTACTGTCCAATGTACATAAAGCAGCAGAGACTCACCTTGAGCTGAATTCTTTATGCTTTCTACTTAAGGTGGGAAACACACGTAATATAGTTTTAGCTGATAAGATTTTGGCAACAGAAAGTTATAAAGTTAATTTTGTTCATCCATCTTGTTTTTAATAACTTGGTGATTTTGGAAATGGGTTCTCTCTGGACATTAATCTGCATAGTTATATTAAAGCCCTGAGGCCAACACAGATACAATCCCGTTGATCAGGTTCACTTACCTGACAGGTTTTTTACTTTTCATCAAGGATAACAAAGTAGTCCTTATCACTCCTCAGATGGCTTGCTCTTGCTTTCTACATGCACACTGGTTTTGTTTGCCATGCCTGAGAATAAAGAAAAGAACTGTACAAATTTTTAGCCCCCACTGGGAATGTCTTACTTCCATCAGCCTCCAGGGGTGTGAGTGGGAGCTTTGAGGGTGATCAGCAGTCCAGGCAATGGGACACATGCCTGAGTGCCCAGTCTGTGCAAGGGGAGCTGTGCACCTCTGACAGCTTTGTCTGGTTGTTTCAGACAAAGGAGGATAATCCTCCTATTCCTAAATAATAAAATTTAGCACTGACCAATCATTGAAACTGGAAATGACTCTTGAGTAAAAGCAAAGGTGTTCTCCATTTAATGTGAAACATTTACAATACATGCTTATAAAAGGTAGAACTTCAAGGTAATCAATTGATATCAAAGGCCAGATCAGAAGCTCTTTGGGTAGATGTTGTTTTACCCTTTTGTAAGTCAGAGTAGCACAGTGGGTTCTGATGAATTATTATAATTTAAAAATAAAGTTTTAGTACATTGAATAGTTCCAGTGCACTTTTAAAGTAACAAGTATGTTTATAGCCTTAGTGTTTATGTGTATATATATTTATAGTTCCAAGTGTATTTTTAAAATTTTGGACTGGCAGGGTCTTCAAGGAAATGCTGATCTAAAGGGATGAATATGGGGGTTTGATACTTAAAAATGAAGGTATGGCTTTGTAAAAGCATTCATTTCCATTCTGAAAGTGCTGAATAATTTTCATAGCACATGATGCTGTAAAACAGCCTTATCTAGAGTCATACTAAGGCATGACACAAAGGAGATGACATTCGGATTTGACACTTCTCTACCTCAAGCATGCAAGGAAATTTGATGTGATTAATGCAAGAAATTTCTCATACACTTCTGGTGAAATGAAAGTGGCTTACAACAATTCTTTCCAGTTTCTTCTACAATTCTCTCTCTCTTCAAAGAGAATTATTATACAGGCATAATTTTTAAGACAACAAAGAGGGGACATCCCCAGCTGATCTGTTATTCAGGATTTGTGTGATTAATGTCATGGGCTGGAAAATTTCAGTGAAACTGCTTAAAAATAGTTATGTGTCTAATTGCACTAGAAGAGGTAAAGATAAGATAATGTAAAGAAAAGATAAAATGATGCTGTATATCTTTGTTATAAGATACTTTAGAAGAAATCTCAAAAATAACATTAACATGAAACAGTTGAAAAGTTTTCTTAAAGTTCAAGAAGAGGGGAAGCATTTTCAAAAAAAGGCATTTTGAAGACTATTCAAAACTGACATTTTTCTCAATCTGCTATTAAACTGGGGATGGAATTCTTCATTTCTAGGGGACTGTTGGTTGTTTTGATTCATGTAAATAAACACATAATCAGATTTTCTCCTCTTTTTTTAATTTATTATTTTCACATTTCCTGTCGTTTTCACAACAGTTAAAGCACAAAATAAAATTACAGCATGAAATTCTGTGGAGAAAAATATTTATTTAGATAGGATTTACTGTACCTTCTTTGCCACTACTATTTTTGTCTTAGCTTAGAACACGAAATAATTAACTGATTCCAGAGACAACATTTAGAAATTGTTCTTGGCCTGCTAGTTTACCACTGCAAATTGGTCTACAAACCTCAGAAATTTAATGTGGCTTTGATCAATATGAGGGTAAAATCTCACTAACCTTGAAATATGTGTATAAACCTTGTATACTTTTGTGTAGTGCAGTTTAATGCTGTCATTCATAGTAAGATGATGCCTCTCTGCATGAGGCTTCCATGAAGTTCTCTACTGTTGTGAATTGTGAATCCTTTAAAAACTTCTCTGTGTAGTCTTAGGGAGAGGGGAAAGGATACTAAAACACTTCTTTTCAACCCAAAAGGAATATTGCATTGCAGGACTGGTGGGTGTAAGAGCGGTTGAGAAATTGTGGTGTAGTTGAAAAAGATTTCATAGGGCAAATAGGAATGGAACAGAATGGAGGGTGTTTTCAAGAACATATGCTGATAGTATTAATTTATCACCATAATTTGCAATATTTGGTCTAATGCAAGATGACATAAGCTGAGTCCTGTATAATTCTATATGTGGAGGCCTGCTTGCTTTGAATCCATACTGGATGCCATTTTCACTATCAAGGTATTTTTCCTTCATGTGAAGCACAATTCTGTTTAAGACCTCCAGTTTACTACTTATACTCTCCAGACATCTCCCATCTGTTGGAAATTTTGAATCTCCTGCTTTGCTTTCAACTCTTTCTTCAAAGATGACTCTTCTAAGTAATTTCAGTGATAAGAATAATAAATACCAAGAGGTAACACTGAGTGCTGTTCACTGAATTCATGTGAGAGAAAGACTTTACTGATAATTCTGTTTCTAATGGTAGTCACTGTGAAGAAGAAGCAACAGAGTTATTTTTAAGTGCTTCAAATAGAATTAAAGCTGCATGACAAGATGCAATGCAGATGCAAATAGTGACAGAGCCAAACTAAATAAACCAGAATGTTCAGTGCATCTTGAAACCTTAGCATCCTAGTCCAAATCTGGTGCAGCAGAGTTCACTTAGAATTTTTTGTTGACCAGAAACCTTAGGAATTTTGAACTTGTAGAGTGCAATCAACCAAAAAGAAACAAAACTAAAAAATCAAACCAAACCGAAACAACAAAAAAAACCAAACCAAACAAAAAGCCTAAGCCAAAACTATACAACTAAATTATAGAGCTAACACATGACAGAGATAAGTCTAGAAAAAACTACTATTAATAAAGAATGGCAGGCAACATGAGGTATTTGCTTTAGGACAATTTTTTTTTTGTTTGTTTCTTTCTGAGGGAATTTAATGCTGATTTTTTGGGGATGTTTTGGACATGGGACTGTTGGGGTTTTTTTACATCCAAGCATCTAAAGGAGACTCTTGGTGAATGCTGTAATTCCTGACTATGTACTATGTCTATTTTGTCTGCTTTATCTGATTTTCCATATTTTTCCCAAATTGTTTTGGAAACCTACCAGCTTTAAAGAATGCATTGTGTGCAGAATAAATAGCATTAAAATTCTCACCCATTAAAGCTGGTATAAAGAGCTTGTTGAAGGCCTTTGCTATGCCCTGTAATTTCCAAATTCTGTCTTTTCACCTCCATTAAGAAGAAGTTGCCCTAACATCGTATTTGGCTTTGTGCTTTTGATTTAGCCAAAAATTTATATTATCTTTTCTAAGTAATCTGCAGGAAGGTTATTAAAAAATCCTTTATTGCTCCCCCCCCTTATTTCCTGCTTATATCTGATCTGCCATTTTTATGTAGTTTCTTGTTCTTGCCCATTTGAGTAAACTTGATGTCCTGCACTGCTATTCTTACAAAGCTGGGAAGTTTTGCTTAAGGGAAGCAAAATTTGCTTAAGGAAATTTGCTAATAAATTAAAGGTTGTTCAATGACTCTTTCTTATTTATCCTGATTGTACTTTTTATAGCCACACATATGCACACACACTCCCCAACCTTTTCTGTGGTATTAATTGCATAGACCTCAGTGGCATAGTCTGAAACAGGAGCTTTTCCCTGCCTGTTGGCTTTCCTCTGCTTTCTGGTTTTGGTGGTTTTTGTTGTTGCTATTGTTGGTTTTGTTTGTTTGTTTGTTTTGGGGGGGGTTTGTTGGTTTTTTTATTTGTATTTTGGTGTTTGCTTGGTTGGTTTTGGTGTTTTTTGTTTGGGTTTTTTTGTTTGTTTGTTTTGTTGTTGTTTTTGTTTGGTGTTTTTTTGTTTTCTTTTTCCTCTGCCAGCAGCCAGTCTCTGTTCCTGTTCAGATTCAGTTATCTGTCCTTCCCTGTACCTACTGCTCCTGTTCAAGAAGTTTCCCCAGTTGCTAATATACCTAAATTCCTTTCCATCTACTACACTGTTTTCTTGCCCTTGGAGGCTCGGAATCTTCTGGGAAATGGAAAGTGTCTTTTTATACCATGGGTACAGAATACAGTGAAAACAACAGAAAGACCAAATACTTTCAGCCTTCAGAGCTACCCATGAATCTCAGACTTGTCACACAAAGCAGTGAGGGGAAAATTTTCCTGGTGTTTTAGGTACTAATCAGAGTTTGTATCAGTCTTGAGAAACAAGGTCTAAGGTGTTACAGGCTCCAGACCAGGTATCAAATATATTTCAGCCAGACTAATGAACAGGTCCATCATGAGTATTGCTTACAATACTCATATTACAATTGAGTACTGTAAGGAAAGTGGGACCAAAGAACAGCAATTAATGATGGAGAGGAGTGAGGAAAAGTGGTGTGATTGCTGTGTGGTATAAGGAATAGTTACTGATGCATGACAGAGCAGTGCAGCTCAGAGGGAGCTCCAAACTGCATGAAGCATGCGCAAGTAGTGCAATAGAAAAATTTCCTTCTCATACTTGAATAGAGGCACCAGAGGCAGAGAAAGGATTTTCATTCTCTTTGATCATATCCTCACATGCAGACCATATTCATGTTATTGTGTGATCATTTGATGAAATGGACATAAACATATTTTGCTATTTGTTTTCTAATCACGAAAAATTATCTGTTCTGCTTTTTCTCACAATAAAGTCATACTCAGAATCTTAAAATGAGTGTAATTTTAAGGAGTATAGATGGTGTTACTGGGGCCCCCAGGTATATTCCATAGCATTTCTTGATTGATGGTGTAAGTATCCCATCTGGTTCTTAAGTGTGTTATGTAAACCTTGAAAGTATTTAATCCTCCCATTAGTTAATAGTTTATAGTTAAAGTAATAATGCCACTCTTTGTATCAAAATATGAGAGGAATTATTTTACTGTTATTTTAGCAAAATAACATATATGAGACCAAAAAGGATGCCTCAATGATAGTTAAAAATGTTGAAAGCTAAGCTGTAGGTTACTTCACAAGCAGCTTCACTGTAGTTAATATTGAATGATTTCCTCTCTTCTTGTCGGCAGGAGGATTCGGCTGACTGCGGTGGGGCCTCTGGTGTGAGTCCATCACTGTGGTCCATGGGGGCAATCCAGCTGGTCCTGCTTTGGCTCTTATCTGGCAGCACACACTGCCAGTTATGACCTTGCTAAACCAAAACCCGCGTGACTGAACCGAGACCTGGCCAAACCGACCGCCTCCGTTCCATTTTGGGAAGGGTCAGCTACCGAGGGAGCAGCAGAGCCGCGGCGCTCGTGTCTGGGTGTGCGCCTCGTGAGACTCACCGAGGCACCGCCACGGTGCCTGCATGTGGGAGTGTTGGATCCTCAAACGTGTGTGAATGCTGCATCATCTACACCATCCAAACAGGTTTCTGTGCGTGCCCCCACGGGGGGAATCTAAAACCTTCTGTTTGTTCATTTGTTCGTTGTTGTAATCTTGATGACTTCATGTAAAAGGGCTCCCCTAACAATAGCTTCTGTGTGTGGTTTTCGTTTCTTTTAAGCTTTGGATATCTTGAGGATTTATATTCTTTTACATGAGCAGTTGTTTAAAAACCAAAAAGAAAAAGAAAAAGGAAGACGTTCTCCCCAATATACATTACTAGCACCACGATGGCTGCCTTTAACATCAGTTTTATCCAAACTAGTTGAGTAAAATGAAAATATTGGCCAGTCTTCATCAGACGTTCAGCATGATGGGAATGCTTTATGATCAGGGTTAATTCTTCCAAAGTGAATCATGCAGCCAGCTAAGCTTTGGTAGGTTGATATTGTATGTAGAAAGGAAGGAAGGGAGAAAACTACTGTGTTTCAAAACACAAAGGTACTGGAGAGTGTAACTAAAAAAGTGATTTTCATCTTAAACTTGGTGACATCTTCTGTCAGGAAAAAAATGCTAATTTCAATGTAACATTCACCTCCTTTTCACAATGCAGTTGCATATAAAGCTAGTAGAAATTCTTTGAAGGCTGAAACAAAAATGCTTGTGAATAAAAAATGTCTTTGTGATATTTGAACGTTGGTTTCCAGGGGTATTTTGCATGATGATGATGCTATGTTATTGTTTTTCAGTTTGTTTTCTTTGATGGTAGAGTATAGTTCATTGAAAAGATAACAGAGTGATTCTTGTATTGTGTGAGAAATTGAACATTGAAAAGTGTTGCAATGAAATCATATTAAGTTATATTATGAAACAGAGCTCTGAATATACTGTGCAATGAAAAAGCTGAGAAAATAGGGTAATATAGGTATTGTATCAAAAGGATTGAGGTGGATTTTTTACAGAAGAGCGATCTCACATGAAAATCTGTGTACAGATATTTTAAGAATATAAAAATCAGATTTAACACATTTATTTTTGGAAGTATATGTTCTCTAAGGTTCATATCAGGTTCCCCCTTTGTTTCCTTCATATGAACCCACCCATAATATTAAAACTTACGCTGTTGCTATTTATTATTGAAAATAGCACATATAACAGCAAAATGACCTGATTGCTGCGATTAGAAAAAACATAAACAAATGGGGAGCCTTGAATCTATATGTATGCACATTGATACTTGATTGTGAATAATAACTCTAGAAGTTGTTTTTATACAACCTCATTGGTGATACAGGTTGGTGCAGTAAATTACAATATTACAGTGTAGCATAGTGTTGATGCAAAATATTATTTGCGCTTTTTTTTTTCTAGTTTTCAGAACTACACAGTATTGCAAGACAGCTAAACCAATGAATGTGCAACTCTGCTGGTATTGTACAGTTCTGCTAACAACTGCAATATGCAAATATGAATATGGCACAATACACTAGCTCTTGAAAAAGTAAAAAAATGCAATCATCAGTATGTATATGCTGGCAATTGATTGGTATAATTTTGATCATGCCAAAAGCTTAAAAAAATGATTGGGCATGCATTAATATCCTATGAAAAGTGAAGAAGCTACTCAAAGCCATGGCATGGCTTGAACAATCAGATGTCTACTGTAGTTGTACTCATGGCTGGTTCATTGTTTTTCATGTACCTTGGCTCCAGCTATGTATTTTCTCATGTTTGGGAATACAGTGAGTGAAAAATAAAAATCCTGACCTGTTGTTCAGTGATAAAATCTAGATTTAAAAAAATATATATATACCAAGCAGAGTCATGGGGTTAGAAGTACAATTAACTGTCTTGGATGACTTCAGGTCCTCCTCAGGGAAGGATTGATAATGTTGATAATAAGGGTGAAGATAAACTTGGAGCTCTTCCTTCCAGTCATAGTGCTGCAGTTCTGTTCACCCTAGCACCAGTTAACACCTGATAAAAAAGTTGATTTGAGTGTTTCTCATACCAAGACTGCATCCAGTATTTTTCCTTAATGTGGTCAATTGACATTTTATGGGAGGAGGAAGTTTTCTAGGATTAGGCCAATAATTACTGCACTCACTGCTTTTACTTTAAGGTTACTTTAAATATTCGGTTTGCGTTGTGCTCTTTTAATTTCATGTTAGTACATTAAGTTCTCCATAGTTTTCACTTAGCTTCCCAGAAGAAACCCTTCATGGACAAGTTGCACTGTTTAAAACACTTTGCTTATATTCAGAGTTTCTTAATAAGCACTTGATTAGAGTTCGTAGGGAGAAAGAAGGATGGCACAAATTCATGCTGCCACAGGAAACGTCTGTGGCTTTTTGCTCTCATCCCACTTCCCTTAGAGTGCTCAAATGCAAAAGGAGGGAGAAGCCCATGCCATGCAGACACATGGCCCTCCTGGGTTATCCAAAGAGGGAAATGTCCTTTGTTCCTCCCCTTTGCCCCTCTATTTGACCTGAAGAAATGTGCTTCTGTATAAACATTTAGCCTTCCAGCTAACATTATAACATTCTATATAAACATTTAGCCAACATGATACCCATTTTATTAATACTTTAGAAAGTAGTGAGTATTTTAAATACTTTGAAATTATATATTGGAATATACCCAAGTGATAGTCAAGACTGTTTTTTTGAATACCCCAATATCTGCAAAATGCAAAATGTAGACTGAAAAGGCAACCTGAACTTTAACTATCTCAAAATCTGAATACCAGTCTGATAGAAATAATGAATGAATAAATATGAGTGAATAATGACTAAATACAAATTCTCATGCAGAAGAGTATCCTTACTCTCAGAGTGCATCATAGTCATCCTCTCTTGTCTTTGAAAGAAGAAGCTTGATCCTAAAATTTAAATTAAGATATTTTTAAATACTATATATTGTAAAAAGATGGTTTGTAAAGTCAGATTAAAGGCTCTGTCAGTGGTTGCTCAAATCCTTTAAATAGTGCAAAGGGAACTGTTGGGACTGGTTCAGTTTACACAGAAGTCATGCAGTGTATTGTACATCTGACAAGTAACCACCATTAAAGTTGTTATAGCATGGTACTGTGCAAAAGATGATCTGAGGACTTAACATGAAAGGTTTCTTTCTAGTTTTTTTCCTTTACACAACCAGCATTACTGCCAAAACACTGACTGTGGTCCATATTTGTAACAGGTTTTTAACATGACATAGCAGGTCTGATTGACAAGATTTTTAGGTCCTGTACCTTTAAGATTTTAGTATGATTTTTTTCATGTTTCTAATGCTTGAGGCTTTACTGCTTACCTTGACAAAAACAAGTGTTGCTGCCATTTGTAAGTTTTCCTACAATATTCCTTTTATTAACTTAAAACCTGGCCTTACTGGCTTCAAATAGGCAGTATCCCTTTTAAGTGACCTTTGCAACCCAAGTGTTACTTGCTGTGGTTGAGAGCTTTCTGCTGTCACTGAGGAGACATTAAGACCTCTTTTCCCATTAACACATAACTAACATGCTTAGAATGACTTAATTCCAAAACACAATCTCAGTACCACTGATCCAAAAATTCAGATGCTAACACTCTGGTTATTGAGAAATACACTAATGCCTACAGGGTACTGCAATGCACTTGGGTGTTTTTGGAATGTCAGACTAAGGTGAAATCTTAATAACTCCTTTCTTTATGATAAATTTTACCCCAACTTCATCAGAGATCCGAGCCTTCAACAAAGGCCAGATTTAATATTATTTTGTTCATACCACAATGTTAATATTGTTAATACTCATTGTACACTATTGTAAAAAGATTAAAAACAAAGCGTCTGAAAACAATCCAAGAGTTTTGAAAAGTTAGCCTCATCCTCTTCCCAGCTATTTGCATCTGTCCTGTTTATGGTTTAAAAGAAAAACATCATCTTGAAGAAATATTTCACTGAGGCTAAAGGGATACTGTCTTGTTCAGATGCCATGAAATTGCGATTGTGATCTGACAAAGCTGTCTTCTCTTCTTGTGTTGTATGGAATGTCTGGATCATGCTTTCTGGGATATTTTTATTGAAATGCTCAGTGTGCGTTTCTGCAAAAAAAGACTTGGTTGCTGTAACGAGGCGAGCAGGTCTTTCTCCCTTTTCTTGTGTTCTCTTGACACTTTTGTGGAACTTGACAAGCCTGGAAAAAAAATAATTTTTTGTAAAAATTTGTACAATAATGTTATAAAAATTTATAATCCTAGAACTGTTGTGTTAATTATTGTGCAAAAACAGTATATTCAGAATAAAAGTTTATCATTTAAAATCAACAACTATTTTATTGTTCATTCTGTATAATAAAAACATGCAAATAAGGGCCTACACTATTTGCTATGTAATACTTCTGAGTTTAATATAATTATACCTAAGTGTCTGAAGAGAGTGAAGACAATGACTTAACACAGGTCTTGATGGGGTTCAAAGAAGGATGCACAGCAACCTTCATTTCTGTTTCATTTGTGACTGTGAAAATTAAAAAAAAAATGTGGAAAAAATATAACCAATGAAAACTGAGGGTCTGTAAAGCTCTCAGTAAAATAAGAGTTTGAGACAGCTGAAGTATCCCTGTTGTCCTGAAACAATTGCTTTTGGAAGGGTTGCCACTTGCTAACTTGTAAACACTGATGAAGTCCAAGAATTCATTCACATGGAGAAGCAGAGTAAAATCAGATGGCTCAGAGGGGTCCTGCCCAAGTTGTTTGGTCCCCACCTTGGACCAAACCTGAGTCATGATTCAGTCAGCTTCTATACTGCTGCTGTTCTAAGCTAAAGCACTGTAATTCAACTGGATGTATGTACCTTAATAAAGGGGCTTGGGGTGCTCAGGAGGTGCTTTGCTGTGTTTCAGACTTCCTGCAGGGGCACTGGCAATCTCTGTCAGAAGTGCAGGGCAGAAGGCTGCAAGTTGCAACTGCTTTAGAAGCCTGACTTTAATCCTTGACTGTGAATGTCACAGCCCAGAGAGAATGGCAGTTGTAAAATTCTGATGGATTTACTGAATCCCCGAGGAGTAGATAAGAGAATAAGAAATCAAATGCAGATTGTAGTGCTGCAAAGTAATAGATCACCCATGTGGAAATGCTACAAGGCAGTGCATGACACTGTGCATCAACATCCAGAGATTACCAGCCTCAACTAGATTAAACATTGCTTCCTAACTGCATGATTATCCCCACATGCTGAACTCACTCTATAATTTTTTTCTGTAGGCTGCCTGCCACTTAAGATGTAGAAATAAATAAATCCCCAAAATCCCTTTCTTGTACGTTTGGTTTAATTGCTGTATTACAATACACTAGTGATTAAGTAAAGAAGAAGACACTCTTGGACAACACAAGGTTTCTCCCCCACACTTCTGGAACATATAAGCATCTTTGACCTCATCAGTTTGATATGGGAAATGGCTGCACTGCAGCAAGATACTCTATATTCATCCCTTGTGCAAATCAAACCAGAATGCATTTGGCCTGTCATACTGTATTATTTTGAGAGATGATTTCACATTGTCCAATGCAGCTCTGTTGCTGCTAACCATCTACAGAAATCAAGACATTATATAACACGAATATTATAAAACACCTTCATTGTCACATCCATTAGTCCAGTGCTCCTTGTAATGCTTGACTGAGAAAAATGCCCACCCTAAATGGTGCAGCATTTTCTCTGTTTCAAAAGGCATTGAGAACAATGTCTCTCTTTCTAATAATCTCTTAGGAGCTTTTGTTCACAAAATGCATATGAGGGAAGAGGAAAGAAAAATATGACTTTCTGGAGAATTATTTAATCTAAATTCTAACTGTATTTCTTCTAAATTTTTTAAAAAAATATTTAATATTTTCTCCTTTTGTCAGATTGAGTAAATCACTATCTCAGGAGCTGATCTTTCCTTTTGAAACCTTGTTTAGAAACCCAGACACATTTAGTGGAGTCTTCCCTTTTAATAGAACATCTGGCCCTGTTTTTCCTCTGGATGTTGCGAATCTTTCCTTGATTAGATCTCCAAGCATACATCCCATATTGTGTAGAACAGGTATTTGAACTTGGTAATATGTTTCCTTTGGGGAAAGATAAACATGTGTGTGATTTGTCTCACCTGGCTGTAGCTGTCAGTTGCTCAATGAACAGAGTTTAGGAGCTGCTTACACACGCTGCAAGGCCTAGGAAGGCTTTAACCATCTGCCTTAATGATTGGAAGGTGAATTCCTTAAAAAGACTCTTCTATTTTAATTGAATGCCTTTTCAAAGAGAGGAGTTAACATGTTAAGTAAAATCTGCCTCTTCTGCTTCATCCATTACTTTTTCATTTGGGTTTTTTAATGGGTTCTTAGCACTGCTAGTTTCTGACAGCTGCTTTGAGAAGGAAATATGAAAGATACTCTTTCATAGGATTTCAGTGGTATTCACTCTTCCATTTTCAAGAGTATCTTTTAATTATTTTTCAGCTACTGAATTAGTTATTTCATAAACAAAATAAAACATGTGGAATTGGAAACGAAATCTCGCTCAGAATTTCCATTTTAACTTTTATGGCTTTAATCCAGACCCTTCTTGTGACCCAGACTTGTGATCTCAGCCTCCGTTCTGTGGCTTTATTATTAACAAGAAATTTTCTGAGCATTGTAATACACACACTATGGAAATGTTAATTAACATGCTTCAGCACTGACTAACAGCACAGTGTTTTGGTATGTGTGGTTAGCATGTATTATTCCTGTTAGCTATTTTGAGAGTCCAAGTACTGCACATTAGGATAAACGTTAGTTAATTTGCCATATGAGCGCCGGGATCTTCAGGAATTAACTAATCTACAGGAATTAATAGCTCTAGGAGAAAATTGCAGACACTGAGGATCCCCTCTGCCTAAAAAGATATTGTAGTACCTAATTTCAAGTGGGTTGGAAATTAGGAGCATTCTTCTGTCCTGTTTGTTTGTAGTCTGCACAAAAGGGAAAAGACTCCATGTAATAGTAGGATTTGCTTTTGACATCTTTTGGGAATACCAGTCTGGGAAATAACCGACAGGGAAACTTTTAGAACCTGGGGCTAAATTGTGGGATTCACTAAGTGAGCACTAGATGTCTGTGTTCCTGGGCTGACAGTGGAGATCCATGATACACAGACATGGAGTAGGGAGAACTGTCCCAATTACCAGCCACTGGGGGTCTTACTGCAGTGTGAATACACAAAATTGAGGTGTGAGGGGGCTAGATCAGAGAAGGAGCAAACAGTGGAGTTAAATTCCTTCAAAACTTGACTCTTCTGTTTTGCTGGATCAACCTAGTTCCTAGGATCAATGTCTGGGCTCAGTAAATTCCACTTAAAGCAAGGCAGATGTGAAATCTAGGCTCATAGCTACCAGGGAATGATGCAGCCCTACAGCTGCTCTAAAGGCCATTGCTATGCAGACATGGTGGAATGCCAAACTCCAGGCTCTGAGAGGAGCTTGTTTGGTGCCTGTGGTTGGAGCACAGTCTGAGCCAACACTCAATGCCTTCCAAAGAAGAGAGGTAGTAGTGGTGGTCAAGGGGATGTTACTCATCTTTTGCATCATGTGCTTCCATGTATAATACTTGTCTCAAAAGTGTAAAGTCTGGTTCTAGTCTTTCTTTAGCCTGAGAAGGCCTGTTCTCACAGAGGAGAGAGAATCTGAGCACTTGCATTTAGAGACAGCAATGACATCTAGCCTACATGGATGGGTACTTTGAATGGTGTTGCCATCAGGCTATTGAAGATACATCTGCAATGAGAAGATGACTAATCACCTTTAAGCATTTGTTTCCCGGTATTTTAATGGAATTTTATTACAGTTTTTAGAAATTGTTATTATTTCATTATGGAATGAGAAGAAATGAAGGGATAGGTAGAGCTTGAAGATCTGGAGAGTTCTGGAAAGGTTAAATATCTGTACCTATGTGCAAGATATCACAGTTTTGTGTGTTTGGGGCCCCAAAACTTGACAAGGTCACATTTTGGTTCATAAATGCTGTGATTTGGGATTCTGAAACTCGGCAGTGTTTCTAGGACATTTCTGAGAAGGGTATTTATGTCACTAATCAAATGAATTTGCTGATTATTTATATTTGTATCCAGTTCTAATCTGGCAAGTCATAGTGTCAATCTTTAAAAGCAGTCCTTAATTTTTAGTGAATAGGAGGTCTCAGCATCCACAAGGAAAGCAGCTGTGCTGAAATCTTAGCATTTAGGATTAGGAATAGGAAGTATTATTGACCCCAGATTTGGTTTTAGTAGACTATTTTATGGCTTGGAAAATGTGTTGCTCATTGATTCATCCAAAAATTTTCTAACTACTTGTGAAGGTGTCCAACTTTGCATAACCCTGTAGCTGAGTCAGGAGCATGGAAGAACAGTGGTGACAGATTGCTTGTATTTCAGCTGGACTTTGCTTTAACTCTTGGATCCTGGTACAGTTCATAAAGCTTCCTTTTCTCATACCTGACTTGCTGTGTGACCAGAACTGTGAGGGTAATGTGGCCAAGAGGAAACTAAATTATAACTGGAACATCCTGCAGAGAGGGCACATCTGGCACCAGAGTAGTGCCTCCTGCTCTCCCCCAAGTGCACCCACCAGGCTGAAGTGATTGCTGAGCAATGCCAGCACTGCCTGGTGATTCTCTGGGGGTGTTGGGAAGAGCTTTGCACCTAAGTGGAGCAAACTGGTGTATCTGCTTCCCTGTCTCCATTTATGAGCAGCAAGAAATCCAACAAACTACATAATATTGGAGCTGTCAGCTGCCTAAAATTTCACAGAGAAAAAAGAAAACCTGTATGTCAGACACAATAGCTTTCAAACACTTCCACACTTCTTGGGGAATGTAGGTGTTGAACTAAAATTTTGAAGTATTAAGATTTTGGGGGGGGAGTATGCACACAGACATAAATATTTTTATGCCTTTTAGATGCTACCCATGGGCTTCTAGCAGCCTGCCAGTGTGCTTTGCTTTCCAAGGTCAAAGAGCCCAGTGTGCTTTATTCTGGCAGATGACATGAGTAAAACTGTGCTTTAAAGCAGCTTGCATGTAAGGCCTCCTTTGCAAAGCGTGAAGGGGAACCTATAACGTGATATTTGATCTTTTAGAATCTCTAGTTGAGTGAAATGCCTTAAACAGAAAATAGGCCTGTTCTGAATGAAAACCTACCCTGGGCACTGTGCAGATAGGCACCTTTATTGCTTCCAGAAGAACTTGTCTGGTGTAAATGGATATTCTGTTACTAGAGAGCTCTTTTTTTTAAATAGCCTTAATAGACATTTAAAAATAACAGAATCGTGTGGAATGCTCTATTTTATGGCTTAGCTCTATTCACCCTGCTGTAACTAACCCTGGACTACCTTCACCAAATCTGAAGCTTTTGCCTGCAATTCAGTTGATTTACACAATCCAATAGATCCCAAAATCAAGTTCAAAAACAGTGTAGATGAGGATGACAGCAATAACAGAGTAATTGCTTTGTTTGTTTGTTTGTTTCCCCACTAAACCCACCCACCCAGAACACCCAGATTATAAATCCTTCAAGAGGTAGCAAAATTATGTGTGATTGAATTGATTGCCATTAGGAAACACAATATTTGTCCTTGTTTCATATTACTATCTTTCTACACCATGCTTTGGTGTTTTTTTCCCAAACTTTATGACATGTGTGTAATGATCCTGTATCAAAACAAAGCCCAGCTCTTCCATTTCAAAGAGCAACATGAAATGAGTGCTATACAGGACTGAAATAGCTCATACAGCTATAGCTTTCTCTATAGTTACAGAATCTTTAATTAAAATTCCTTGTATGGGGAATTTAATAGCTATAGCTTTTTAGGTTTTCAGACATAGCTTTAATTCTTGGCAAAATTAAATTCCAATTTGCTGAACCAAATAGTTACTATAAAATCTGATCAAATCAGAAAAACAAAGTGGTTCAATCAGTAGTATCTTGCTTTCTCTATATATTTCAGACTCTACAAGTACCTGAAAGGAGGTTGTAGGAAGGTGGGGGTCAGCCTTTTCTATTTAGTAGCAAGTGACAGAAGGAGGTGAAATGGCCTGGAGTTTCACCAGAAGAGGTTTAGATGGATATTGGGAAAAATTTCTACATCTAAAGGGTTGTCAAGCATTGGAACAGGCTGCCCAGAAAAGTGTTTGAGTCACCGTCCCTGGAGGTATTTGAAAGACATGGGAGTGGCACTTGGGGCCATGCCTTAGTGGTGAGCATGAAGATGCTGGGTTAACAGTTGGACTTAATGACCTTAGAGGTCTTTCCCAACCTGAAAAATTCTATGATTCTGTACCAGGGAGATTGTATTTTAATTGTAGGTAGCGACTAAATTTCTTCTTCCAATGTTGGTTGTGATAGATGAACTGTCTACTTAAAACTTAAAGGTCTGCTTGTCCAAATTTAAATACTTCTTGACTTGTACTGGTTTGTTTGTTTGTCTGTTGGGAGTTTTGTTGTTGGTTTGTTGGTTTTGGTTTGGGATTTTTTTTTCTGACACTGTTGTGCATCATAATGCGCTTAAGGAAGAGTTTGTATTTTTAAGACTGCCCAGCATTTCCCTCTCAAGAGCAGAAACTTAGAGAGCAGTTTGAAGGATTAACCACTTCTAAAAAGCAGACATACTTAGTTAAGGATAGTTACCATTCTTTGGGGGGGAATCTTAGTTGGACTAGAGAAGAGAGCTGCTCCTTCTCTGGACTAATGGCAGCAAGAGTCACTGAAGAATACAAAGCCATGAGATGCCAGACTCTGTGTGGGTGATGCACAGTGTGCAGTGCAGGAACTCTTTGAGGTTCATGCTGATATCCAGTGTGGCTGGCATCCACTTGCTTCACTGCATCCTTTGGGACAGTGACAATTGTTCTCTGTCACCTGCATGCCTGACATGTTTCTCCTGCTCCCTGACCCCTGCAGGCTGCCCACAGACTTCATCCCCTGTGCCCAGCAGTGTTGCTTGCAGCACCTACAGGCACCTTTCAAACATTTCTGCACACAGAGAGTTACCCTCAGCCTCTGCCTCTGAAGGCATTTCACAGCATTGGTCAGAAGAAAACCTGACATATGAAATTCATAATTAAAGCCACAGATGATAAAATTTGAAAAGCATGTCTAGAGTGTCTGGATACAGTTTTGCATGGACCAGTGCAATCTTTGGCTGTGCCAGGCAATTGCCTTTTGGAAACATTGGGTGGCCTGAAATTATCCTGTTCAGCTTTTGCTTATGTAAAAATGATCAGCTCCATGACAGCATCTGTTACTAACCCAAAGGTCGTAGATGTCCAACTTGCATTTATATGAAATAGAAACAGATGCAGACTATAAAATGATCTGAATATTTTTTAAATGACTTCACTGATATTTTGTCTCATATTTTCTTACAATTCATGATTAATATTTTTAAAGGTGATTTATCTTTCATCTTGGGTTCCACTATTGTTGACTTAACCTTAAGAAAGCGTGATAGAGCTTGAGAAAGAAGATCACTTGCTGAATGTACTTTTAAAATATATTTCAATTAGTAAAACATGAATTAAAGTCTGTAGAGTTATAAATTATAGATTTAAAAGAAAATTATGAGGGTTTTTTCCTTTTTTTCCTCACAAGCAGAGTAAAGCTGAGGGATTTTTGTCCTTTTAATAGACTACTGTGCATGATAAAAGTATTCCAAATAGATTAACAACTTTGGACCCTACAGCTGTGATTGGTAGTGGTAGAATATGTGTAGCAGGCTGTCTCTCTCCCCATTTTGTATTATTAATAGTATGCTCCAACAATTAAAGGACAAAATTGTCATCTTATTTTTGTGGCAGAAATTAAAGAAATATTTGTCCTGAAAGAAAAATCGTATTTCTGGAAAAGCTTTCTGAGGTTTCTACTAAGGCTGTCTGGTTGCTCCAGCAAACAAAAGTTGCAGGCAATTATCTGAAAACCATAGAACTTCTGAATTAAATTTAGCACTTGTTTCACTACATTGCTGTGGGCAACATTGCACATGCATGAAGCATGTCTGTGTTTGAACACTTTCACTGAATAAAATTATTTAACAAAATTATAAATTGTTGTCTACAGTGAATTCTGTTATGCTCTTGTTTGAAGTTACTTAATGCTTGAGATTGTCTGCTAATAGTGTTACACATATTTATTCTTAAAAAAGATAGAAAATAAAATTACTGGTTTTAACAATGATACCTTAAGCTCTCAATTGTAATTTTACTAATTAAAAAAAAAAGTAATAAAAAGGACAAAGTGTGTTCTTGGCAACAATTTGGAGCTATTTCAACAAATGGCAATATTATTAATAAGAACCTATTTGAATCATTATCACACCACATGTCAGGAATTATGTGACACTTGGTGACACATCAAACTTTCATAGGGAAATGAAATAATAGCTAAAAATTGTGATGAAATACTGTGAGCTTTGTTCTTTGTAAAAATTTCATATTCCAAATGCAAAGATTGTAAAGAAAATACTCCATCTTCCTACCACTTTCCAAAGCAAATTGTGTTTTCTCTATAACATCTGAAGACATAAATGTATTCTTGTTTGCATGAGGTACAGAGGTCTGAGGTAATCCAGAAATGCAAGATGATGAACAATAAGTGAAATTAGAGTGCAGTGTAAGGCTGATGGCACATCCAACAACTCTGCTGTCAGGTTTGTGACTTGTTAGGTAAAGGCTATGAAATAACTCTTCCCGTTTTCTTGCTTGTTAGTTTGTTTTTAGAAAAGGGAGTTATAAAACTGTACAGTAAAATTCTTTGCTATGAGGGTGGGGAGACACTAGGACAAGTTTCCCAGAGAGGTTGTGGGTGCCTCATTCCTGGAAGTGTTCAAAGCCAGGTTGGGTGGGGCTCTGAGCTCCTGATCCAGTGGAAGGTGAAAGGATGGACATGGGTGTGCTCTTTAGGAGCATCAGTGGACCTTTTTGGAGTTCCTAACTGGTTCTGGTATCAGAGGGTTATTCCATGTCATACCCTGACCCCACCAGCTGAAGAGAGAAGACGGTTCCAGTTCAGAAATGTAAACGATCACATTCACAAATTAGACATCTGTAGTGTTAAACCTCTGTTGAACAGAATCACCACAGACAAATACCAGGCACAATTGTTTGAATGATAGTTAACCAGCTGAAAATAGCTCCCATATAATGAGCTTGAAAACACAAATCTTTATTTAAACATTTATATTCTATTGTCTATGCAGATTTGTAGGACCAGTTATCTAGGTTAAGTTCATTCTTACACTGAGTGCTGATTCAGTACCTTAGTCCAATAAAAACAAAGTGGGTTTTATTGTAAAAAAAACTATCAGCTAAATTTGAGGTTCTCTATTGTTCAGTAACTTGGTTTCTCTAGCTTTTAAAGTCCATTTTCTTATTTTTCAATGAAAATAAAAATTTGGGGAGTGGAGAGTGGGCTTTTTTTTTTTTTCTTTTTTCCCTTCATATGCACCTGCATATTTTACACTGATTTTTAAACAGCTGTGTTTGGTAGTTTAAGTGTTTCCTGTCACAAAGACAAATGCCCCAGTGATCACCAGATGTCACTGCTGTTTGGTGACTCATGGAGCTTCTCAGAACACTTTTTTAGAAAATAAATTAATGTAATTCATAACCACAGGGCAGCATTTACAATCTGTTCGAGGAAGACGAATGTGGAGTAATGTAAGACATATGTGATTTTCTTTTTTTATTGGTGTCTCTTTTTTTCTACTGAGACCTGTGAAAATGGATTAATAATGATACATTTTTCTTACTTATATCCTTGCCTCAATACTCATCGTGCTGACCATGCAAAATCCCATAAAGTGGAGAGAGGCTTTGTTCAAAGTGGAAGGAAGACACAAATACAAGATGGAAACAAGAGCCTCATCATAATATATAAATAAATAATGGATGTATGAGATCAGTATCTTAGGGCACGTGAGCATCTCATGTGAGCTGTGCTGCTGACTTCAGTGGAAAGCTCGCGTGGTTTGTTGAATTATCCAAACAAAAGTTCTTGCATTAGACACAGGGATGACTTTAAAGTACGTAATTTGCTTCTTTCTCTGCGTGTTCTTGAATAAATGACATTGAGGTCAGAGCACTCCCCCTTCTTAAAAGTTCATGCATGGAGATTATAGTAATAATAATTTAGAGAAATTAAACTCTTATTTCTTTTATACACTTTTGAGATCATTGCTCTAAGTTCAGCATTTTGTCATTCCTTTTGTGGTTATTCCTTTGCATTGCCCTGAAAATGCCAGAGCTTTGCCAGTACTCTGCTTATGGTAAAATGACAAATAAAAGGGTTCATAGTCAACATGGGAACTTCAGTGAGTCTCCTCTCAGAGAACTTATCAAAGACCAAGATGAACTCTGCTGCTCATTGTTTCCAACACAGACACTAGAGAAGGACCATTTTTTCTAAAGAATTAAAAATAACCTTTGAAGACCCCATTAAAAAAAGCCCCCAAACTCCACCATGATATTGCATTAAAGTCAGAAAGGACTGTGGTAACAGTCAAGAGTTGTCCAGTTTCCTCGGACATCTCTTCAGAAGGACAATCACTGCTAATTTGTCCCATGATGGTCCTGAGGGTAGGTACCTACCTGTTCAGGGATGTGTTGATACTTTCACCTCCCTTGTTGTCTTCCCAGGCCTGGCTGTGAATTCTGCCTGTCTTGTTAAGACTTTAGTACTGTTAGAATAAGGGAACTGTTGTGTAGGGTCAGCTTTCATTCTCCTTTTCAGTCCTGTCCTGATAATTTCTCCTTTTGGCAGAGAGAGAGAAATAAAAGTCACATGTATGTATGTAATAAAAATATTATTACATTAAAACATTTATTACCTTTGCACTAGCTTAGTGCTTTTGAGTGCTTTTCAAAATAATATTGTTTAATCTAAACTGTGCAGATTTGAAATTTTATTTTTCTCTTCTCTTCTGGATGAGATCTTTATTTCCTTTCTGGTTTACATCTATGCTGACAGGTTTATGACATTGCTGCTATGTTTTCCCAGCTATAACAGGGTAGACAACTGCTCCTAGCAGTGAAAAAGTACCTGTGTAACACTTAGAAATGACAGGTGTGAGATTTGTGAACGGCTAAGCTATCAAGAGTCATTACCAACAAAAATCCAGCATTTGTTGGATTGTTTGCTGCTTTGTCCATAATGTTGGCAACGTCTGCAGTTTCACAAAACCAGCTTTCATCATGGCAGTTTGGGCTGGAGTGGTTGCTGTGGGATGGATCAGAAGACAATTGCTTCATGCAGATTAGAAAGGAGGAAGATTCTCCAACATGGTCACATCCTGTCTGTAACCAAAATGCCATCTGTGTAGAGCAGCAGAGGAGGTCCCAATCCTTTCAGCATCCTCCTTGTATAGCTCAAGGCACTGCAGGGTTTCTGTGGGTCAGAAGCAGTTTGTCTGGGCCTCAATAGCACAAACATTTTGCTCTTTTACTTGCAGTGAATGGGAAGTAGGAATTAAATGGTGAGACTAGTTCAGGCAAAAGCTTGCACACTAAAACAAATAATTAAAAATTTTTAGATTAGAGGCAAATTTCCCTAAGCCATTATCTATGGCTCACCACAGGGTACAGCCTTGGCTGAAAGTACACTTTCACAGTGGTACTGTAGGGATAAAGCTGTTTCACCAGGCATGTAGCACCAGCCAAACTCCTAATGTGGGACAATTCTCTAGTTACTCTGTGAAGTTAGAATGAATTTTAAAATGAGGCTGGTGGACGAATCCAGCTGTAAATGCTAATTGCAAAGCCCTGTGGATGTGGGGTACATCAGATGTACTTCAACTCTGCACTTCTGAGCCTTGATTCCATTTCTAATTCCAATCAGCCTCAGGGAAGAAACAAGAGAAGCCTTATAAAAAATGGGCCCAAACCCAACCATGTGAATATGTATGGCCATGCTGCACAAGTGCAACATAGGTGATGCAGGTGACTGACCCAAAAGTTTATAAAACCCTCTCTGGCCTTAAAATTTATGGGTCACACTCCCAGCTCGTATCCACAACTCATCTGGGATAAAATGTATCTCTCTGAGAATTTGTTGGCATTTCGACACAGCCAATTACTGCTTTGTTGTATTTTCTTGTATTTTGCATAGGAGTGTATTTTCTTTCCCATTTCACACTCATTGCTGAGACAATCCACTCCCTGCCCAGAGGACTTGCCTACTTTCATCTGCAGGCAGGATGCTCAAGGCTACTTTATCTTTCTGCTGGAAATCTGTACAGCAATTGTGAACTACACTTGCAGGACCCTTCCCTAACAGCTCTGTTTGGGCCTGAGGCTGGAGTCTGCCTAAAAAGACAGCAAGAGCTGAGAGATGACATTAAACCATTATGGCACATAGTCAGTCCATTCATCTCCCCCAGGTATTGTGAACAGAAAAGGTTAAGCAGGCAGCTCAGCAGAGTCACTTCAGATGTGTATGGCAGGAATAAATGCTTGCAGTGTGACACCCACACTGATGAGTTTCTGGCTTCAAGCAAACTGCAGTGCAAGTTTATGAGAGCTGTGAGCTGCTCTGAGCCTGATACAGGCTGGGACTCTGCAGACCAGCCACATCCCAGAGTGAGTGCAGGCTTACAAGCAAGTTTTTCTTGTTGCAAATCAATGACTTGGGTAGCCACAAGGCAGGATTTGGAAAGCAGCATCTCAGCAATTTAGCTTCTGGAGGCAGCACTCCTGGAAGAAAATGCAAGTCACAAAATTGTGCCTGGTATCTCATTTGCCCCAAGTACTTCAGTCTTGATATAAAAGCCAAAAAGCCATTAATAAGTGAAATCCACACTAATGCTCCTGCAATGTCAGCATGGTGCTGGTATCAAGAGAAGAGGAGCCTGTCATTAAAAGTGGAAACATCCCTCATCCAAAACAGTGCTCTGGTGTCTCTGAGAACTTGGTGTTTATGCCAGAGGGTATAAAAGGAAAGATGGATAGGGAAAGAAGAAAACTGGCTTGACAGTCTATCTGACAATGATCCAGTTCAACAGGAAGACAGCCCCTCTCAATATAAATCTTTATAACTTTGTTGAAGTCTATGCTTGGCTGCACCAGCACTCATGACTCTTACTCATGATTTTGATTTTGAAATAACAGCTCAGCAGTCCTTTGGCTTTCTCAATTCAGATTACCAGACTGCAAAGGCATTGAAACTTCCCATAAGCTCTGGGAAAAAAAATCAGTGTTTAACATTAGGCCATTGGTTTTCTATGAGTGTAGTTTTTGACTGAGGAGAAGAAAGCTAAAAGGATAATTTGATTGCTTTACTGCATATTTTGAATTCAAATTGACTGTGGGCTTTTAAAATGCAAATTCAATAAAACAGTGCTTAGATAAACATGCTTTAGTTTGCAGCTGCTTCTAATGTTAACCATTTATGCTGTAAATAGCATGAAGATGAAAAAGAAAAATTGGGTGATGTTCAGCCATGACATATGGACAGAATTTTGGCTTCTGTTGTCTTGGAGAAACATCATTAGTTAAAAAAAATTCAGGTATTCTACATCTTTGGAAAAATTGAGGTACATAATAGAAACAGCCAAATTTTTCTCAAAGTTACAAAGGCTGAGCATTTGGTTTGATTTGAGTTGTGAGTAAAGCTTAGCTCTAAAGCTTATTTGTCTGCCAGGAACCATGCAGGTTTCTATTGAATTCCTTAGTTTTTGGGGGTTTTCTTAAGAAAATAATTTGTTCTAGAGGCTTCCAAAATTTAACACCCATTGGAATAAAAGCTTTTTCATGTTTATTCTTCAAATTAGTTACTTAATTAAAAACTAAGTAAAGGAAAACCTTGAGAATCCTGAATATTTTGTCATTAGGACTCCCCATGTAGCTACAGTGCCCACATGTCTGGAAGCTGCTTACAGCTCCATCCATGGCCATATACACAGTCCAAAGCTGGTCTTACTAGAGTGAAGTGCTACCCAGCATCAGGTTGTCAGAGAAGAAGTCCTGGGAGATGCTTTGCGGAGCCTTCCTGCCAGCAGGCTGACAACACCTATGTCAGAACAATTCTACACAGCAAGAGGCACAGTTTGTGTGAAGTACTTGGGAATTTACCTCCTTTTTTCGTGCTATCAGCTGCTATCACAATCTAATTCCTTCATGTTTGAAAAAAGAAAATGAAGATGTTCCAGGTAAGAACACTTCTGCTCTGTGAGATCAGTCATAAAGGGGCATTCTGGAATGTCACAGCTTGTGTCATGTAATGCCTTAACTGGATGCCATGTCCTCAACAGCCTGCAGTCCAAAGACATCAGCTTTACCTAAAGCTTTTGAAAGACAGAAAGAAAGAGATGGCAAAGAGCGAGATAAATTGCAGCTTTATGAGGCAGAATGAGGTTTTAGCAGGGAACTGTGGAGCCAGGGAGGGTTAAGGGTGATGGAGCTGACAGATATTTTGTAGGAACTGACTATTTTTTTCCTTGAAGGGACTTGTCATTTAAAGGCCCACATTTTACCACTGCAGAGATCTCTCCGTTCTGAAAAATATTTGGACCATGGTTGAACACTGATGCCATTACAAATATAAGACTTAGTGTCCAAGAAAAGTGCAAGGAGATGGCATCTAAGAAAGTCAGAGCCTTGCGTAGAGGACTGAGGGGGTCTCTTTCTAGAAAAGGAGAAGACAGGGCATGCAAAATGTCCCAGTGCCATATAGCTGGTTTACATAATTTCTGAGAAATCTAATTGTGCCTTTTCACTGCTCCATCAGAGTTCTGGATCTCATTCAAATAATTTCTTGTCTACAAAGGAGTTGCAATAACATCCATATTATTTCTTTTCTTGTCCTTTTCTTTCCTTTTCTTTGCCTCTCGCATTTCTCATCTTTAAAATGGGAATTTTAAAGAAGAGCCATAGAAAAGCTGAGCAGTTTTGTAATATAAAAAGCAGGAGGTGGGATCAATTTTACCTAATTTTGTGTCTGTATTCTAGATGTTTGCCATTGAGCTCAATACTTGGCTTTGTGCCCATTTCAAAGAAATGGGTTTAGACATTTTCTACCTAATTATTAATGTCTCCTTTTAGGATGAGAGGACATTCACCCCAAAAATGCCTGCTTCTTTCTTCTAAGTGTAAGAGACAGCTGTACACTTTCACAGTAGCACAGGCTACACTATGTGCTCAGACTTATCCTGTGCAGGATGCCTGGTTCAGCCACAGATATTCTTTAAAACACCTTCAAGAGGTGAAATACTGAGAGTGATTTAAAGTTAAAATAGTGAGAACAAAGCAAAGCTATGAGTTGACCAGAAAACAGTGAGAGAACTCTCTTGGGGAAGTGTAGGCCAGGGCTTGGGCAGTTCTGTAATCAAAAAAGTGTAACTTTTATTCCAGCTTTATGGTAAATAGCTTTAGATCTACCCAGTGCCTGACTCCAAAGAATACTTATCCTTCCTCAGTGGAAATGACTGGATTCTTAAAAATATGAATTATTAAATTTAGTAAAGGTAGTCCAGGCAGGAAAGCTAAAACTGATTTAAGCAGAAGAGTGCAGCCCTCTGTGATTCTGACATTTCTAAGGTTTGGAATTTATTAAGATAACAAGGCAAATCCTTCTGTTTTCCAGAAAGGAACAAATCTTCTCCCAACCAACAATAAATTAATTTTCTTAATTTTTGTGGATGGACATACAATTTCTCTTTTCCTCTTTCAAAATCCAGCATTCAAAAATCGGTTGGTTTTACAAAGATTTATTTATTTTTGGATGTGCATGAAACGCTGCCTTGCCAGGACCTGAATAATTTAGAACAGGAGAAAAACACATGTGGGATTTCTCTTTTAATCAATGTCAGTTCCATATACCCTGCAAAGGGATTTTCCAAGGGTTAATATATATTATGTATTGTCATTCTTAATTTCTTCTCCATATAAATAAGGTAACATTCCTACTGAAGTAAGGCCCAAATGGCACTACAAGCTCATGGCTCTCTAATTCTTTTTTACCTTTAAGACTTCCTAGCACCTTTACTGAAGAGCAGCTGCAGCTTCCAAAAGCAAACAAAAACTTCCAAACAAAACAAAACACCACTCAACTTTTCCCTTATTGTTTTCTATGAATTCAGTTATAAAGAGTTCTGCTAGTGGAGCTGCTGATATATTCCTCATAATTTATAGATCCCTCTTTTCTATGAGAGAGAGACCTTGTGGATACACAGTTAAGGGAAGTTCACACCCTGTCATGGACCAAGGAAAAAATTCAGGCAAACAACCCCTACATTCCACTTCTCTAGTACCTTTCATAATTAGTTTTATCCTAAGGCAGCTTCTCTTATGTATAAAGCCTGAATTTGCACCTTATTTTAAACTGCCTTCTGCCTATGCATGGGGTGGTGTTTGTGTAGTCTCTGTGCCCCCATCAAGTGTTAGCCTGTCACGCAGTGGTTCAGGCACTGAACACAATAAGGAGGTAGTGCAAGGTGTTCAGGATATTTTGGAATTAAGCTGGGTCCTCATTCACCTCAAGAGTTTCAGGTTCTGCAGAATTAATCAGAGTAAATAATCATCAGTGGATGGTGGGCTTGGATTTAGGGTTTGAACTGAGATAGCCAGTACCAAAGAGCTGATGCTCTTAGCAGATTATAATATTCTGTAGCCTATTGAAATCCTCAAGCTATCAGTCCTATTGCATTTGGGAATATCCATCCCTTCACTTTTCTTCCAAAAGTGGAATTGACACAAAGAGAATTGTCCCTGGGACAAGAAAGAGACAAAAAAATCTCTGAAAGTCTGTGCTAACACATTTTAGCCAGATGTACAAAGATTTTCCTATTCCTTTCCTATTGATTTATCTGGCTACAGTTTTTCTGTCTTTCTGCTTTGTTTTCTTTCAATAGGAGACAAAAACCCCACCCACGAATAGAAAAATGAAAAAAATACATGTAAAGCATAGGTTCACTGATATATCTTCTTAAAGCAGCTATTTAAAAAAGAAAAAAAAATTAATGAAATATTTGTAGCAGATCTACTAATTGTATTTAGAGCATTTAATCTAGATATGCAATTGCTTTAAGAATAATGTCTTTTCTCAACAGACATTTGGTTCATTTCTCTGATAGTCCCTTGTGAAGTCACTGAAAAAACAAAAAAGGAGGACATCAAAGGCCTTCCAAAACCAACAGATTCATCATCTTCCAGGATAAAATTTTTGTAAGAGCCAAGTCTACTGTGGAAAAGCAATATCTCAGCAGGAGGGTGCAAATTCACTCACTGTTTTGTTCCCATCCATACAAATCTTCAGAACTGGCATAATGACTGTAAGGCAAATGAACTCAGGAGGCAGTTTTCTCATCAGCAGCAAGAACAGATAATCTACCCTAATAAGGGTCCAAGGCACAAAATAGAAGAAAGCACTGAGCAACTTAATTTTGAAAGACTGACAGCTGGTAGAGAGTGTCAGCATCACTTAGACCTTAACATAAAAGTATGCCAATACATTTTCAGAATCACTTGATTTTGAGATGGCAGACATGGAGTTAGGCCAATTTTGGTCCGTTCAGTTTGGCACTGGTGAGTGTTGAATGCCTTTATATCAGTTTTGGACTTGCTCCCTCACTTTAATCCATATTTTGCCTTGCAAGTCTGCAAGATGGGACTGATATATTTCAGTGAGTCTTTGTGAATTTGATCCAGAGCCCTTGACTTATCACAGATCCTTCTGCTGTGGCAACTACAGCTTTCTATGCCAACTAAATACTTCATTAAATCTTTGGAAAAGGACAACTCACCTGAAAGTGACAGGAAAGCACCATTGTTTCAGCTCTCCAAGAGAAAGTATTTGGGTAGAGAATAATTTTCCTAGACTGGACCACTTTATTTCAGATTTGAAGTTTAGGAGTTTTGGTGAAGTTTTTGGTTTGTTTATTTTGGCATTCTGATCAGATTTCTGGGAATTAAAATTTGTAAAGTTAAATGAGAAATCCTTAAGATTTCATTCATTGTATCCCAGCATATCCAGTCATACTTCTCACCATGTTGATTAAAAAGAATTATTGAAAAAATTTTTGGCCTATACCTTTTTTCTTTTTTTTATGTCCTGCATTTCTGTAAGTCAACACATTTCAGAGCTGGAAATTTGCAGTTGTTTGGCCATAAGTAATTGTATTTATAACCAAAGTACAGCTATCGCATTACTCAGGTCAAAAGCCAATTTATTTATAATACAAGATATTTGAAAACTGACATCTGTTCTTGAAATACACAGAACTTCTGAATTGACGTCAGGGATGGAACCACACTGAAAAACGTTTCCGGTGAATTTCCTCAGTGCTTTTATCTGAATGATAACTCAGCTCAATATACTGAAATCTGCTTGCTTTGTTTTCATGCTACATAATGGTGTGAAAGGGTAAATTAAAAAAAAAAAAAAGAAAAAAGTCCTAATTATGTGATTCAAACTTGGCAAGCATAGTTATCTTTATATCATGATATCATGAGGGTCTTTTTTTTTGTTTTGGTTTGGTTTTGGTTTTTTTTTTTTTTTTGGACAGATACAGAGATGATAGGCACTTCTGGGAAATTGCCTCTTTCTGTAGAAGATGAAACCTTGAAAGCTGGGATCACTTGTGAACTGGAGAGTGAAAAAATAGAGGTATGCTTCAAACTTTCCTTTCTTTTTCAAAGGCAAACTGGCAGCAGTAGCTATTGGATTTCTCTAAGCAGATAATATTTTCTGGAAAGATTTCTGGCAATGACTTAAATGTGCAGTTTTCAGTCTTTATTATAGTATGAAATGCATATTGAGAGAATAACTTATTTCAGCTACTGATATTATCATTAAAATTCAGATTTTTCCCCTGGATTTCATATTTGTGAAATATCCCTCCAGGATTTCTTATTTGAAAAGGACTCATTAGGAAATAGGATTGTTTTCTCTTAGCTATTTACAGGGTGTCAGCCTATAAGAAGGCCATAAGGAAGCAAGTTTTCTGGGACTATCAGTGATAGTTCAATGTCTACACATAAGGGGCCTTTCACCCAACTGTACAATAATGAGCGAAACCATTGAAAGTTGAAAAATCAAGTGTCATTTGAAAATATTTATATGTGGCAAATTCTTGAGGTATTTTGTGTTCTTGAATATATTTATAACCTGATTAGTCCATACCTGACACTGAGGAATTAAAAAATCAGATATCTCCTGAATCCTTGGGACTTCTATTTTGTCTTCTCTAGTGAATGATAGCCCCAGTGGCTAAAGCAGGCCCATACAGTTGCTTTATATTAATCCAATTATTTAAGAATGGGAAATACCATTAGATCATCTGGTCTATCTAGCTGCTCTTGATCATTAGTAGGAAGGATTAGAGTACTTCAGACCTCATAGCAGGATTCTTTCGTTGCTTCATTAGCAGCAGATTTTTCACAAAACTTCCAGAAATGTAACTATTTTTTGAATTTTCTACCCTTTTTATAGAGACTGAAATTAGGATGGTGTTTAGTACTTACCAGATAGACCTTTTAATAGATTTCCTGGTTTCAAAAGTATCCTTTCTTAAGGTAATCAGAATTACTAAAAAAAAATCATCTTAGGGGAGTCATAATGCTAAGTGCAAAAAGTAGTTCAAGCCTTTTCCAAATTTAATACAAAATGTGCCATATAATACTGAATTTCTCCAGTTCTCCCTCTCCCTCTTGAATACCCACACAGAGTATAAAGAAGTTCACTGTGGAGGGTCGTAAGTGTGACTTGAGTGATTATGGCTCAAGTTGAAATGAGTGTTTTCAAGAATCAAGTTTGCTTGTTCCCTTTAGGAATACAAGACTAGATGTCGCAATGGCCCCAAACAATGACACAGAGCTTGCTTAATCTGCAGAATTACTAGTAATGTAGGTGATGCCTGAAGAAGGGCTTTGCTTTTTATTCCACGAGGATACTGTGTTTTAGGGAGAAGAATAAACTGGATTTTGATTAAAACAATGGAAATAGTTTTTAAAAACTCTTCACTCGTGCTCTCTTTTTTTTTTTTTCTGGAAACCAAGTTAAACTTTTAGCTGCCACAGTCACTCTGTTTCCAACAAAGGATTGAGGCCCCTTAAATCAGTAGTTTGGATGCAATTTTTTTTTTTTATAATTTGTCTAAAATTTCTCTTACTATGTCCAAATAGGTGTATTTATTTAAGCATACCATGAGACCAGAAACATGCTATAAAGAGAGGTGGACAGAACACAGAATAGGTGAATATGAAATGGCCAGGTTAGGCATGAAAAAGAGGTTTTCAACTGCTAGCACAGTGAGATTCTATGATAACTTTAATGAAATTGTGGTGAAATGATATGTGCCTATTTTTACTATGTTGATGGATAGAACTGTGTGATATTCTTGCCTGTAATAAAAGAGACCAAGAAAATAAGTGCCCTGCAACTGTATGCCACATCATTTGGAAATCCCACTCATATTCATTTTAATGGATATTATGTGCCCAATTACTAAGCTGATTTTGAAAACATGTTTTGCTGTTTGAAAATTGTACAGGACCTTCAGAGAATGTCTGTTGTGTTGTCAAACGAATCTCCCTGTGAGCTAGATATCAATCAAAAACATGACATTTTGAACCAACATTTTCAAAACCAGATGGCTAGAACTAGATTCTGAGATTCATATTTAGGATTTCATTCAGTTTTCACAAGTGCAAGCTTTAAAAATGGAGACTTCAGTAAGACAAAACAGCTGATAAGCAGACTTTGGAGACCAGAGCATTCACAACTACCTATGTGTCTGAACTCTGAAGAGCAAGGTACTTACCATCACAGGCAAAATTCCTTCAATTTTGTGTTATGTGATATTTTTCATGGATTTTTACTCCAAATCCTCTTCTCTTTTCCACAGCATTGATGGAATTCTTTAGCTTTCTTACACTTACTTAAGTGAAAGAATCCTTTGTGAAGCTGGATGCTCCTTGTGTAGCTAGAAGAGGTAAATTAGGCTGTTTACTTTTACAACTGAACCACCCAGTTTATTTCTCTAATTTTTTTTTTTTATTTGGCATGGCATGGCCAGGCCATCTCCATCTGTTCCCGATTTCAAGAAGACATCATTAACCCCACTATTCTGGTAAAATGATTGAAATAAACCATGGCAAAGAAGAAGGTCCTTTCAAATTCTTTAAAAAATCCCCTAAGTCTGTGGAACAGACATGCTTTTTTGAACAAGTTTCAGAACAGTAACATGATTTACTGTGTTTTCAACTCAGACTGCATCTACATTAAATCACCACTATATGTGATGTCAAGGTGAATGTAGAGACAGAAAGAAAAGCAGAACATATAAATATTTAAGGGATTTAAAGATAAGGGATTTAAGCATGTGCAGTGGCAAATCACCCTGAGAATTTTTTTTTAGTAGTTTCTAGTTTTTGGAGTCTACAATAGTAGACTTTCCATGATAATTGATGAAGAAAGTTGGCCTTATCCTTCAGCCAATATTGCCTTTCTAGGCAACCTGGACATCATTTCAGCAAGACCTACCACAAGAATGTGTCTGTGTTCTTCTACAAGCAATTATTTTATTCCATTTCAGAGGTTACTTGAGTTTTGGTTGAACACATAGAATGTAACTCACCACTGAATGCCAGAATCACTTATGATTCATGCTTACATGGCTATTGTGAATTCATCTTTGGGAATTACTTGCAGATGGGAGATTAAAATAAGTCCTCCTGCCTGGATAGCATATATTTCTGTGATCTGAGCCAGTAGTGATACTGTGTTGTGAAGCAGAAAGGTGGATTTTGCTGAAGAAAAGGAAAACAGGTACACCTAGCTCTCCCTCTGTCCTGTGATTCAGGATACAGTTGTATTATGGCTGCTTGACAGTGGCTTTTGGACACTCCTTCCTGGTTTGGTTACATTTTATGTCAGAATTACGAGGGCAAAATGAAGTTAAACCATGACTGCTCTTCGTTCATTTGATTAGTAATGTGGTTTTCTTGAAAGGTCTTTATTCAAAATAAAGACTCAGAGGAAGTGACAGTTATCTATACCTGTGGAATTGTTTCTCACCACCAGTTAGGCCCACAATGCCAATAAAGGGTTAAATTATAAAGATAAGATTTTTATCAGTAAATGTTGTACGTGTATATCACAGCAATCTACATCAGAAATAATGTCTCCACACCTCTTTTATAAATAGAGGGAAAAGAGCACATTTCTTTGATGTGTTTTACATGTCCAACTTAATGAACTTCACAGTGACGTGGCTGCTTCTTTGCACGGGCTGTGACAGGGGCCTTGCTAACCAGTCTGGAAGCAGTCACTAACATTTAGTCAAGTCAATCACACCTAGATTTCTAACATAATGTGTATTCACTTGGTGCTAAAGCTGCCTCTGTAATTTATGTACTCCATAAATAAAAGAACAACCAAAAAAGGGGAGACTTGTAAAGCAATGGCACAGTCTAGATACCAAAAACTTCTTCTTTTATCAGAGATGTTTACACTTCATGTTTGAAAACCATATTTGTTAGCATTGTTGTAATGCTAAGAGAGATTAGAAACACTTTGCAATTTTCTAACCAAAAGAAGAAGAACAGGAACTAAACCCCTCAGAGAACAATGGTTGTAGTTTCTGGAGGTGATGTTGAGTCATCAACAGATTTCTGCCCCTGGATGAATGTTTAGGAAGTGAAAGTGCAGTCTTGGGTATTGCAACCAGCCAGAATAACAACCAGACAAGATCAAGTGATATGATCTGACTACATCTGTGTTTTCTCCAAAAAAAAAAAAAAAGAGTGGGATTTTTTTTTTTTTCTCCTTAGGGCAATTGTCCTTAAGAATTTATAACTGTTTAAGATGGATCTGCAAAGGAATCCCAGTTCCATAGCACAGGTGCAACCTCAGTCAACAATTCAACCAATTAATTCTGGACTTTCACATCAGTCTCTAAAAATACTTTTGTCTTTTAATGTTAAAACCAGAAAATTTGCTTTGATAGTTTTTTATCTATTATGGGGCTATGTGGCCAGGAATTTTCTAGGATTCTCAGACACACACACACACACCAAAAAAAAAAAAAAAAAAGATGATGTCATTCACACTCAATGTGTCACAAGCCAGAAAGTCATGAGGGGAGAGGAAAGCATGACAATGAGGTCATACTCAGGACAAGAACTTAAATGATCCTGGTTTTTCCTCTTCTTTGCTAACTCTGATTTTCCAACATGTCCATGAACTCAAGAAGCAAGCATAGGGACATTGAATAGGGCTGAAAAAATATAAGAACTTATAAAAAATTGTCAAGGAATGTGCATTTTGAAAAAGTGGGTGGCAATGCCTGTGTTATGTAGGACTGGAAAGCAAGAAGGAATGTTGGAGTTATGGATGCATTAAAGGAAATGATGATTGCAGAACATTTAGAGGGATGTGGTTATTAAAGGAAGAAGTGTAGACGACTTGCTTTGATTATACTGGGTTTCATGGACAAATTACTCCAGATGAGCTATTCTACAGGAGAAGAGTATGAATGAGACCATAATTCCAAAAGCTCTGGAGCACAGATGTGTAAATTCTGAGTAGTCAGTCTAGGCATGGGAGACAAAAATCCAAATAAATAAATAAAGAAGTAAACATGGAAAAGGGGGAGTGGTGTAATGGTTGATAATGAGGAAATAGAGCTGCCAGTGGGGCTGCTGAGAGAGCAGTTAGAAAAATGAGCAGTGAAGAATAATCATGGGGACCAGGGAGAAGTTGGCTGCCAAGAAGAAGGGAAATGACTAAATGCATTAAGGACAACAGGAAGATCAAGTAGGCTTTGAGCCAGGCCAGAAAAAGAAATTCAGAGGAAAGCTACCATGGCTCATGTGCTGGATTGAATGATTATTCTGCAATGAAAGCAACAACTGAAATGTCATAAAGACTCTTAAGATTTCGAAGAAAAAACAGAGATAAGACAGATCCCATGAAACTTCTCATGCAAGAAAACAGACTTTCATCAAAGTTCAGTGGCTTTTGATAATTGTCTTTGGTAATTGTTTGCAAATTTGCTTCTGCAGACCTGTGCAGTAGTGATTTGGTGTACAGAGTTTCTCTGTTCCAGCAGTTTCTCATCACAGTGTGAAAGGTTCATCTCATTCCGTGATGGTAGCTTTTTATGCTTGTAGCAATTCCCTCTGGTTGCTAATGGATCATTTACACATCTGAGAATGTTGTTAAGAAGCTCCTGAGGTGGAAAGGGATTCCAGCTGTACCTACTGCTCCTATTTCTTACGGCAGGCTCCTGAGAGTTGCACAACTGCCTATTAGCAAGCTGATGATGGATGGAACAGCTGTAAATTTACAAATAATTATAAGCTTGAGACTCCTAAATTAGTTAGAAAACAGCAATTTTCAAATTTCAAACCAGACCTTGGACCAGGATCTCTTTACAGGATAACACCACCAACAAGACAATAGGCCAGTGGTTGGAAGCTACAAACATTTCTCTGTCCTTTCAAGCTGTTCTCAATCTCTTTTGAAAATAGATGATTAAAATCTCAGTCCAATTTACCACAGTGCTTTAAGGAAGGGCTTTAAGTTTTTAACTGATCTGCTGGATCAGAAATCTAAATGTTCCTTTCCATATCATCTCTATTCTTCTGCAAAATCACCTACATTTATTTTTTCCGGGGGGTAAGTGAAAAGTAAAGAATTCATATATCAAGGAGGCAAAACAAGAATAGTTGCTCAAGGATGGTGAGAAAGAAAAAACAACAGAATAATGAGGAAGGAAGAATAATGCCACTGGTTCTGCAGATGGAAAAGAGAGTCAGTGCCCCTGGTGATTCTGTGAATCTCTTAAAGACGATGGTATTAAGAGAACACTCTGGGAAGGTGAAAATGAGAGAAGGAAGATGCAAACCTGATGTACAGAAATCTTGTTTTCCTTGTTGCCTCTGACAGAAAGCCAGAAATACATCTGAAAGGCCAAAGAGATTTCTACTGAAGGGGAAATGAACAATTTTCCTGGAAAGAGAAAACTCTTGTTCCAATCACACTTGCAAGATTGAAAGGAACAGAATGAAAAGTGACCTTTTTTTTTTTTTTTTTTTTTTTTTTTTTTTTTTTTTTTTTTTTTTTTTTTTTTTTTTTTTTNCCTTTCATCTCAAGGACTGACTGATGGGCTTGACCTCATCTAACTTTAGAAGTCGTCATCTGAGCTACTTTTTAGCACATGTAGGTTTAGGTGTTTCTGGCATTCATTCACTACCAGGAAAGTAATCTGCAGCTATAATATTAGGACCTCAGAGAGCTCTGGGCAGAAAGAAAAGGCACTGGAAGGTCTTGGAGGACAATTCATTTCACAAACAAAACTCTATCTTTGCTGTTTGAGTTTTTGTCTTAGTTTTGATGTAGACTTGATCTACATTTATTAATGAATTATGTAGCAAGTGTCACATTGACCTAACAGATTTCAAATATCTCTTCCTTTCGGATTTGAAAATCCTTGAAATGATTTATTGTAATGGTGACTCAGTCTAAAAATATCAATGCCCTATGTAGTTCCTGCCTGGGAACAGAAACAAAAATATTGAATTTTAAAATGCATACAAAGAAAGAACACAGAACACCCTAACATAAATTTAGTGGTTCTATTTTCATCTTCTACAAGCATTAGTACTGACTCTTAATTGTTCTAAAGAGGTACATGATTAGTGAAGGAGTACACTGGGTACTTGTTTCACTTAATACTTGGGTTATTGGTTTCTGTAGAACTAAAGCTTATATGAAAACACAGATCAGGACAGAAGGACTAAATAGTATTAGTAGGCACTTCTAGTTAATGTCCAGAATCTTATACATGGAGTTCAGTGATGCTACTTTGTAAAATATGCTTGCAGCATATGGAGAGTCGAATTCAACAAGAGCAAATCCAGGTAGTGAGATCTGAGATCTGTGCAGGACTGTCTAATACTGGCAGCAGATACATCTGCAGGAAAGGAAGTTCAACCCTTCTGTCTCCAAGACTTCAGTGCCTGACTTGTCTATCCCAATTATTCACATGATTCAAAGTGAATTTTCATGGAACTGCTCACATGCTTAAACATTAGGCCAAAGTTAGGCCTCTGGTTAATTGCTTTTCTCTTCTACTCACCAGTTGTGTTTGAAACTTTTCTAAACCCAATTCAATTACAATAATTTTATAATGTGCATGAAAAAGGAGAGGAAATTGACACCAAGGGAAATTAGAACACGAAGACACTTCCTTTGGTACTTTTTCCTGTGAAGACAACACTTTTATTGATGTTTTGTTGTACCACTTTATTTCTTCATTTAGGTCAGCTCTGCAGTACTTTCCAAATTTAAATATGAAATGTGAGACCCTCTTCCTTCATAGTCCCATTTGAAAAAAAAAGTGAGTGAACATTCTCATCTGACATCAGCTGTGTGCCTTACAGAGATAATTCATGAGATACCAAGGGGAAAATTAAAGGACACCCTGAATCCCTATTACTTGTATTTCTCTGTTGATTTGGGTTTCTTTGAAATGGTGGCCTTTTACTGGTTCTCTCTCTGCCTTTGTGATTTCTGCTAGTCTTCATGTTCTCACAATAAAGTAGAGGCACAATCACTGAAAAGGGAAAAATAATCGGAAGGCAAAATGCCACTTCAGTTTCACTCTGATATAGCACAACCATGACTTTCCTGAAAGAATGAAGGCTGATGCCAAACTCAAGCAACATTGCCTATCAACAAAGCACAACCAGCTGAGGTGATACTTTATCACAGCTATTGTAACTGAGGTTGATTCAGATCAAACCACAGAGTATACAAACGTGTTTAAAGAAATGTCTTACCTAAGAAGAATTTTTTGGTTGAGAAACAAAGAGTGGAAGTTCACTGAAAAGCTAGAATACAATGTTTAATTAGAATACCTGACCTTCAAAGCAAGTCTATGCTGTTAAGAATATCTGTCCAATAGCTCTATACATCTTTTTGACCCCACTGAACAAAAAAAAGGCTTGTTTCCTTGCATATAGTGAAATTGTGCTCTAAAAGTGTGAGGCGCCATTATTTCTCTATGATTCTAACTCCACCTATAGTCCTAGAATTGATTTTATTTTTAATAGACATAAGCAAATTAATTTGCATGGCCTGCCCAAAGTAAGAATGTGTATTTTTAGTGCCATCTTAAGCTTAGTTCAAGTATTGCTTACTTTTCTGATCAGTTGGTTTTGTTAGTGTTGTTTATGTGATGCTGTAGGAACATGAATTCAAACTCCAATATTGAAATCAGAAATCAAAGGAAGAAAAAAGAATCTTCACACTCAATGATACTTGACATGGTGAATTATTTAATTTTATTTTTAAGAATGCAATTACAAGTATGATTAATGACATCTGTAGTGGCCTCAGGAGAATATCAGCCTAACTATGTTTTTATAAACATGAGAATAATATGTCACTGAAATGCTGTCCACAGTCTATCTCCATAATAACCATTTTCTGATACCAACCACCTTCAAATATGGGTTAAAACTAAATGTTGATTTCTTCCACTCTTGCATAATTTTGATATAAATATTAACGCCATTTTGTTTATCCACTTACTAATTTTGTTATTCCTCTAGTTATTCCAACTATGAAAACAAAATCATCATAACTGTCCTTCATATCCAACATGTTACTGTATATATTTCTGAAGCAGAGAAGTTTAAATGTCCCATGATCTACTTGATAATGCCTTATTGCACACAGAGTTTATTACATATGCCACAGTATAATGAAGGCCAGAATTTTGCTCAGTTGTTCAAGTTTTGAGATGAAGCTGTTCAAAAACTTCAACCATAACAATATGTCTCTTTTGGGACATGAACTGCTGACACATTTTTTGTTTGGCCAATCAGTGTGTGATAACTGAGTTGGAAAATCCTTTCTGGTAACACGAATGTAGTCACAAATATGTCATCTTCTCATACCTTTATGGAAAACCAGTACAGCATTCCTGTCTGTCTTCAACAAACCTAATTAGCAGGCTAATGAGGGTAGCAGATTGCACAACTCCTCTGGGTTTTGAAAGGAGTTGAAGGAAAAGTCAGCATTATTTGAACATTGCTACCTGTTTTCCTTTTGCTCCTTTGAAAATTCCATAATAAAACATAGAGATGCAGACAAACATCCACAGTAATCAGGATATTGATCATATGTAATTAAATAAAAGATTTTCTTTAATGGATGCCTTGCAGGCTCATGTTTTTAGTTGCTTTTAAAAATTCCTCTTCTGTAACAAAATATATTTGCCTTTAATGCTGCTGATATTTTTGCACAGTACTTTGCTATTTATGTATTTTTCTATTCTTACTCTTATTTCATTTTCATCCAGTGTTTGCAGCAATATGGGGGATTTGTTGTAGAAGCTTTGGTCTTTTTGACACCAAGATATCAGAGTGTGTAATGTGGCTGGGTCCAATTTTATTGACTCCCCATTTCCAGACATTTTTAATGATCTGACATAGCATTTCTCTTAAGCACAAGAATATGCTGTAGCTGCATGCACTTGACTGGACAGATTAGGATTTTTCAGGTTATACAGGATCACTACACCTTTATGGAGTGCATTCTAGAAAACATTTTTCAGTATTCATTATTGCTAGTTCTTGTTGGATTGTCCTTCATCTAAAATGTTATATTAAAAAATCTACACTTTTAGGGCAAAATAAGTTAGAATTTACTTTTGGAAATTCCAGTTGTATGCAACAGACATAAAAAAGAATTCAGATAAGGACATTTCAAACTGGTTTTTATTCATTATGTTGTGCAAAAATTGACATTGCCCAATAAAAAGTTTTGGTAGTGTCTTCACAGGGTCTTTTTACTTTCTATATTCCCGAAATATAAATCTTAGTGATGAATGAATTTAGAGCTAATAGCATGATTTCCTTCATTTGCTTAAAAGTTTGCTGAAAAGACACTGCCTTATTATCTCTCAGACTAATCTTTGCAAGTATATTTAAGACTGTGTGAAATGAACTGGAGAAAGAATAAAGCCCTAAATAAGTTGATTAAAAAAATAAAAAGAACATCATTCCCAAGTGTGCTCATCAGGCAATTTTCAAGACGTGTATCTGGTTTTGTCTGGAACAAGACTGTACATTGCAGTACAGTGTCTACTAATTCCATGTCATGTTGAAAATGTTAACCCCCAGCTATTTCTTGGTCTGACATTTTATAAAAAACACAAAAGATGTGGAAACTTTTAAAATGGGATAAAAAGTATATGCCTATACATTTTCATTCTAGTCAATAAAATCTTGCCTTTCAGAACTCAGAACACTTATACTTCAAGAGATGAGAAATGATACCCAAGAGGATGTTCCATTAAGCTAAAGTAAACAGTAAACATCATAACTGAAATAATTTTGAAACTAATTACTTTCTTCAGGGTGTTTCAGAAACGAAAAGAGACATCAGCTTAGGCATATTGTTGTTTGCTTTTCCAGAACAATACTTCTGGTCTACTAAAAAAATACATGAGAAGAATCCCTCCTCAAGTCAGGCCATCCACAACATATATATTTTTTTTCTCCTAGAAGTGTTCTGTATCTGAAAACCCAGCAATTTATCTCATTTTATTTGCCGGAAAGGCTCTTTCTTTGCATTTGGAGTGTGGTATAGGAATGTAGTAAAGACTGGATGGGAAAGTTAGTTGTTCCATCTCCTAAGGTGCTGAAGATAGGAGTTAAAGCTTTTCTCTGGACTTGCACTTAGTTGTTGTACATAACATACTAGTTGTATGAGGGAAGGAATCAATAGTGATGCTAACCACATCAATCCTTGTTTTCCCAAGGATCTGGTGCCCTATAAATATCCTGGTCATTATATATCTACCCCAGTGCATGGTCTGTGTCTTCTTTCACAGAGCAAAGAGGAAGGAGCTGGATTTTAAGTCAAGTATGTTTCATCCTCATGGGTGTTTCTGATTTCTTTGTAGATATTTCACACAGTGCAAAGTAACAAATAGCAACATTGCCTACTTTTTGGTTTCCTATACACTCCATAATTCCACCAGAAGAACAACATATTTGAAAAGCCCTGGAACTTTTCTGCTTCCAGTGATATGGAGATATGCCAAATTTCTTCATTTAAATCCATCCCAGTATGAAGTCAGCTGCACTGTGAACTTTTTTTCTCTTTTGCTCCTTCTTTAAAACTTCTCCCTTTTTTCTCATCTGTTTATAGTGAAGGAGGAAACATGAGAAAAAACTCCAAACACCTGCTGGAGACAGCAAAGCAAAGCAATGTTTGTGGAGCACCTTCACAAATTCAGCCTACAGTGTCTAAGAATTCTTAACTTCCAATGGCACATGATTCTTCTTATAGGTGATAATGATTGATGGCAATGTGGTAGCACATGAGTTCAGGAAAGAAAAAACCCAACAGGTTAGGTATGATGAGGAAACTGTTTAAACAACTTGAAACTGCCAAATTTAAATGTGGCCTTTAAATGAATACATCCCCTCTACCTCTGTTTTGCAAGTGCTGTAAATATGTCACTTCTGTTTTCTTTAGTTTCAGACTCTTCTTATCTCTTAATAGAATTTGATGGAAATATCCCACTAGCTCTTTCCCCCTTTTTCAACATGTCCAATGAAGCAGGGTTACAAAAACCAGGGCAACACTGAAAAACTGCTATTTGCATGATCGTATCTCTTGCCAATTTTCACTTCTGCTCTCAATTTGTTCCACACAGCTGATTTTAATGGCAATAACAAAGTTTCTGATATGCACAGTATGGTTTTTTGAACTTCATTTTAAAGAAGTAGGCTAAAAATTTCCAAAGGCAGCGTTTAATTCCTGGTGTAGTGATGATTTAAGCATACAAATTAAGACAAGTGAGAGCCTATTTTAGAAGTGCTGAGCATCAGCAAGTCTGAGTTCTAGAGCATTAAAACTCAGCACAGCCAAGGATCAAGCAGGCACATACAAGCACTCCAAATCAGAGGCTGCTTTTGGAAAATTTAGCCTTGTTTCTTAAGGGTGAAATCTTGGCCTTTCAAAGCCAATTACAAATCTCCCAATGACTTCAATAAGCTTGGATTTCACCCTTTATATTTTATAGGAAAAAACAAGCAACATCATACAGAAGTTTCTCTTTTATGATTTTCTTGATGTTTGCTCAACCCTGGCTTCCCTTTAGGTAGGAAAAATCATGGTTTTAATTTAAACTCCATAAAAACAAATAAACAGTAGCTTAATTACAAGGGTGGATGGGATGTTTCACAATGCTTTAACTAATGTAGTAAAACACCAAGTGTTTGAAAAAACATTTTTAAAACTCAGAAAACTTTAAACTGTAGTGTGTCTTCTCCTCCCTATTCCCAACAATGCTGGAGTTGCTAATTTTACAGCACAAATGGGAAACTGATGACAATTCCTAGTAAAGTAGGTTCCATTTATTTTGACTCATGCCAAGAGCAGTACTGTAAAATAACATTTTTAACTGCTTTATCTGTAGTAGGTGCTTCAGTATGTGCCTCTAAGATACACTGTGTTTCTGCTCCAACTCTGTGATATTGACCTCTTCCAATTAGGTACAATAATCTCATATTCATAAAAGTCTTACGTTTGTATAAATATTTGTGCCTATACCAATAACAGAAAATAATTTTACTGGTTGTCATCCTTAAAGACAAAATCCTTACTGATGATTCAACAGGGACAGTATTACAATATAAAAACTGAAACACAAAGAGTGTATATTTTTAACATATAGACAATCTCCTGGTCCTTGAATTGCTCTGATCAGGTGAAAACAGACAAGTAAGCCTTAGATCCTACAAAACCCCTCTAAAAATATTAAAGATTCTTCTGCTCTGTATCTGTAACATATTAAAAAATGTTATGGTCTGTCAGTTCAAAGACTGAATGACTTATTTATCTGTTCCATTCCTTCCACTTGCCCATTTCTCCATGTGTTTACAAAACAAGGATAAGCCATGATAACATAGAAAACACAGCTCTTTGTTTTGAATATGTACATCCATGTCCCATCTATGTTGACCTGTTTTCCATAGGAAGATTAGATACACAAATATTTCTATCTGATGACTCCCTGACCGCTCCATCTCAGGACTAGAGCAGAACCAAGAATATTGTTGGTCCACATATGGAGGGTTTTTGCATGGAAAAAGGTTTTGAGAAATGCTACATCTCTTCTTTGGGGGGTAGGATGAGGATAACATTTTCTTTGAAATGTATGCCTCTCCTCTCCTGTTCAAAAGTCAGAGATTTGAGGACAGATTTCTTTTCCACCTGCAGGAGGTGGTGTCAGCAGTGCTCATATTACCTTTATTTAATTTCACTTGGTGCACTAGTGCTATTTGCCAGACAGTCAAGAGGCCTTATTTCCTACTCTGATTTGTTCCTTGAGCCATGCAGCCTTCTTAGAGTACAGCTAGACTTTATGGAAAAAAAGCTCAAGGAAAGAAAACTTGTCCTCCCTTTTTTCAGTGGTTGGCTGTTTTCAAATGGATTGGTGAAGCTGTTTATGGCTGGAGGGTCTCATTTGTGGAGGCACCAGAAGGCAGACAACCTTTGATCATAACGCCCAAAGCACAACACTGGATTCCATTTTAGAGGACAAGAGTAATTTTAGAAAGTTTTCCTTCAACAGCCAGCAAAGGTAAAATAAGAGGAGAATGGTGCCTAGAGGTCAAATTTTCATCTGAGCTCCCCAAAGTCACAAACTTTTCTTTTGTAAATTATACTCATTGCCATTCAATATAGATGCTAAATTTTAGTCATCTCATTAAACTACTTTTTTGCTGGGTCTTTAACCAACCAAAATACTACTGGTTATTTCTATAAATAGAGTGTCTTTTATGTGGATCTGCTTTTGGACACTCTAAACTTATTTCTAGGATTTTAAAAGTCTCTTACTAGAGAGTGTATCCTTACCTACCCACCTATCAATTCTGTGTTTATAATGTTTTTAGAAAACATACTCAGAAAATAATGCACTTCACTTGATCACTTTACCTTTTGCCTGGCAATACTCCTGAGGCATCTGTTCTCAGATCAAGGGAACATTGAAAGGCCTTAAATCTGATCTCTCAGACAGCTGTGCTAATTTAACTAAAGGGGCTACAAGAGAGGATGGAGAGAAATCTATAAAATATTTGGCTGACATTTGAAAAAAGAGATAGGATGTTTTCTTGTTAACCTTTAGAGCAGCCCATTACATAAATTGTGACAATGTTCTTCGATTAAATGAGACTGTATTCTGTCTTAGCTCTAAATTTATCACTTCAGCAAATGAATTCTACTGTAAATTCTGGCAATATATCTTTTAAAGAATGCTGTTTATCTCACTGGGGAAGCAGAGTGCTGATAAATAAGGAGCACAGCCTTTTGGATGAAACATGGTAAAGACGGATTGAAAGGAAGATTCAATTGCATTGCTTTCCTGCTTCAGTGTAGGAATGTTCCATGTTATGTGTCTGATTAAATTACAGGTTTCTCATGGCATTTCTCTAAGTTCTGAGATGATAAGCAAAAAATATCTATGAAATGTTGCCTTCTCATAACATTTGATTATGTGATTTCTAATTATATATGAAAAGCATTTGTACAGAATTCAACAATGAACGGATTTTCAGCAGCAGCTTCACCTCCTACTTAGGCTTTCATTCACTCTAAATGAATAATTTTCACCAACTTATGTCTATAAGAGCTGCCTGATTATTGACATTTAAATAATTTAATTTTAAGCTTTCCTAAAATTAAAACAACTTTTATGGAATTTGTTGAGTTCCTCAAATATTAAACTCTGCAATAGTTCCTAAGTGATTAAAATTTCTTTATGTTTATTTAAAACCTGAGTAGTACAAGAAGCTGAAACATGGAGAGCTTATGGAAATCTAAAAGGTCTGTGTGCATCTTTAGGGAGAGAGTAGAAAAAACTTGGGAAAATTATATTAGATTAAAATATGAACAGATTATGTAAGAGTATGAAGTTTTATCAGAGGCTGTCAGTTTATAAAACCTTCTTGCTGGAAATTTTTTAGTCAACTTTTTCTGTAAGACTTTGTTTTAAAATATAATATATTAGCTAATAATAAACCAAAGATAAAGAAAATTATCCTTCATTTCATTAGGATGAATTATGAATTTTTGAAACCTAAAAATCCCCACTTTCAATATTAGTGCCTAAACTGCACTGTGGAAGCAGTAAGGAGTTGCTAAAAGTCAGAGGGTTACACTCGTTGCAGTGTTCAGAGCACTTTGATTATTCAGATGGTAAATTGTCAGAATTGTAAGCTCTGCAAGTTTCAAACTATAATTGCATTACTCATGAAAGTTGTGCCTACTTGCCTAAATAAAGCAAAGATTGTTCCTTAAAGGGAAAACAAATTATTTTTAGTAAGGTTTTGTGTTCTGAGGGAACTGAGCAGAGCTGACCAGAAAGCAGAAGTATATAATCCTGCCAGTCCCAGACACTAATTTTGTTGAAGGTTGCAGTGTTTCTTTATTTTATCTTTATTTATCTTTATTTAGAAAGTTTGTTGGGTGATGGTGACTAATAGCTGAACATCTGGATGCAGTGACCTTTAAAAGCCTTTAGTCATTACTGTGCCCAATTAAACTCAGTATCAACAGAAGTGCTGCATTTTGACTGGAGTAGCATAAATCACTTCACAAATACATTGTGCAAACAGGGGGAAGTATTACCATCCCGGGCTCATTCCCCTCTAAATGACTTCAGCAGGATGGGTCAGGAGCTAAGGATTTGTTTTGGTTTTTGTTTCCAAAGAACAAACTTTGACAATTAAGAAAATTAATTAATGAAGTTAGCTGGACGAAATAGCTCAAAAATTTCATCAAGGAACACAACTGGACTTTATCTAAGTCAAACATACAAAAATTATCTGGGATTCTCATCTCATACAAGGAGAAAATAACTTTTAAGAAAGCTTTTTAAAGGCCTAAGTGGATAAACAGTCATCTCATAAAAAGGATATTAGCAGTAAACAGGGAGTTTATCTGGAATGGGAAAACGAGCTATCATTTAGGGAAGTTTTACTTTAAAGGTCAGAAAGTGCAAGAACAAAGTGAAAATTTTGAAAAGCCAAGCTGGGTTTGCTGTTATAAAGGAAAACAAAACAGGTGAGCAGAAGGCTCTTCTAAAAATGTTTAAAATGTGGAAGTCTGACTCCTGTTCAGTGAGGGAATCAAGATAAGAGACAACCTCATGTGGCATCAGACCCCAACATTCAACTCAGCAACTGTTGGAAGAAAGAGATGGATGGGCCAGGGATCAGCTGAGGCACTGCCAGCCTCAGGCACCTCCTTGGAGACAAGAGGCAGCCGTGGCCAGGCTGGGACTTGGGCCAGCAAGGAAGGGTTTAGAGCCAGGCCAGCGAGGGTAACCAGGGGGGCTGTGCAGGGCTGTGGTGAGGCCAGGCAGGGACATCAGCTCAGCAAGGGCTATGTACAGGGTTGTAGCAGGGCTGGAGATGAGTCCTCTGGCCTCTCTGGGCAGGGATTGACAGCTCCAGGGGCTGGAATGCCATCCTGCACCGTGGCAGGGGGAACACCAGCAGCAGGGAGGGGCATTTCTTTCCAAACAGAGTTTCCCAAGTGTTAAGATTTAAGCAGAGTAATCAGAAGCCTGGTTTTCCCACACTGCTTTAAAATCAGTGGGAAAAAACTCCTCTTTGAACAAAAGCTCAAACTCTCTAATTCTTGTGTCTCCATAGACAGGTCTTTGGGCAGTTTCTGTGTTCATGTGTTGTGAGGTGATATGCTGAATTTGGGAGGGCTGGAAAGCACAGCTTCAGACCTTCAAAAAAATGGACTCAATGTGGCAAGAAATAATAAAGATTCTGTCAGGTTGCAGATTTGACTTCATTGCTAGAAGCTGTACAACACAAAATTTGGATTTAAAAGAAGAAAAATGAGGTCTTGGGTGGCTGAAGAACAATTGTTTAGCCTCTGTAATATGGAACACCTGGAGAAAGTGTAATTGAAGATTTCACAATAAACAGAAAATGACATAATACACAATGAATTTTTCAAAGTTAATCATAGCCTGCCAAGAGAGAACTTTTGATTTTCCAGGCAATGCACATATCCAAAGAGCATTGTGATATCATGTCAGATAGGAAGCTTTTAATTTTACTTCAATAGAATTATGGATTTGTGAAAGTAAGATAACAATAGAGTGTGGTGAAGGTAACTGTCAAGCTAGAGACATTGTGACTCTTTGGAACTAATGTTGTTCAGTATTTCTAATTAGTGGTTACAGGATAAAAAGTAGACATGTTTCCATAGAGCTTTTCAATAGCAAGAGTTTGTTGTGTGTAGCTAGACTTGGTGTCACTTTATACTTCATGATTACCAAAAGTCCCTATTCCTTAATTGTTTGCATTGGTGACCTACCTGGAGCACATCACAGCTCCTTCTAGCCCAGGAATTTCAGTATCTGGCAGAGATGAGGCTGCTGTGTGTCTGGATCTTGCCCTGAGGTAGTCTTAAGAGAACTCTTAATATGAAGCAGGTTGAATATAAACATTGTCAGTGTAAGAATGATGACTTAGAACACTGAAGTGTTAGGAATAAAACAAAAACAGTACAACGTGCCCAGACTTACATGTGGATCTCAGAAAAATATGATATAGTTCAACAGTCATAAATACAGAAGCAGAGAAAGATCAAGTACTTAAAATTAGCCTCTACAAACATTGCTTGAAAAAACCCAATCCTTTTGTTCTGGTGAAGGACAGAGAGCTATTGCTGTTCTCTGGTAGCCCATCTCTATCAGCAACAGGAAGCTGGCAAAATAAAGACTGATTGGGAGTCATTGACCCCAGCTTGGAAACTCTAAGGAATCACTAACATTGAGAAGGATGCAAAGACTTTACAATAAATACAGCAGTCTTACAGGTTGTGGCTAAACTGAATTGTAGATGTGAATGTAATATGAATAAAAACCTCAAATTCTGATAATTCAGATTAGGGAGCAAGGCTGAACAACTGTGCTGATCTGATCCAATTTCCTGCATGTTTTTTTCTGCAAAGGAGTGAAGTGCAGAAGGGAATATGATCTGTACTTATCATGGAATGGATATTAATTGAACTGAAGAAGCAAACATTTCATTATTCACAAAGCAAAACTAAAAAGAAACAAAAATATAGTTAAGGAAGTCATAATAGGAAAAGACAAGGAACAATATTCTCTCACAGCAGACGAAAATTAAAAACACTTTTGAATTTAAAGTTCTTAAAAAAGTTATTGAATTGTAAGGTTAAAAGTCTTTAGATTTATATCAGGTTGGAGAATGAAAAGTAAAGGAATTCAAACAATTAGTGAAGTAGAATTGTAAGCAAAAGTAAATAGGCATCTAACTTGACTCTTAAATATTATTGACAAATATGTACATGAAAATGAAACATAATTGATTTTATCCTCTCACCTTATCTTTTTTTAATAAAAAGTACCAAAAGGAAAATAAACTGCAGTGAATAATGACCCAACTCTATAAGTATCCACAGCCATTTTCTCAGATATTGCCTTATTTAAACTAGAACTGAAAAACCTTACAGCTAACCTTTTGGCTTCAGTCTTCCTATTTTGTCCCTCCTTTAGTTTTTATGGATTTATTCCAAAGACGATTTGGCAGTAAATATCTTATTTCTTTTTTTATCCAGTCTATGACTTTTTAAAATTCATATATCTGCATCACATCTGTGGAAAAAAAGCATTTGCCATTATTGAATTTTATAATGAAAGAGATGAACTCTTTAAGTGACCTTAAATTGATGAGAAAAGTTGCAAATCAAATATTGTCACAAGACAAAGTGAGAGAAACACATACTAATCAGGGTAGTTGCTGTTTTCAAATCATGTTCCTGACAACCTGTTGCCATGTAAATCCAATCTTTGCAAAAGCTATCTCTGTAAATATGTTTATAAAGGTTACATAAGGAAGGTATAGCGTAAACCTGTGATGTTGAGGACACTCAAGACCTGAGACAAGACATGTAACTCACTGTCTTGGATTCCTGGTTTCAGGTGTCTGGAAGATGCCTCAGGGCAGAAATCAAAGCCTCCTGCCTCAGCACTCCCCACAAATTAATATGATGCTGGATGTGCCCAGCCAGGCCCTCCATGAAGCAGCACTAGGGATGGTAAGAAATATGACATGGCTGTTCCAGGGAAAGGAAGCACTCCTTAAGAGGTTTGCAAACATTCTATAGACTCAGGAAGCAATTCAGGGTTTGCTATAAAAGCTGCAGGCAGCAAAGCAGCGTGGACCTCAGCTCACACAGGTACTCTCTGCTGTGGAAGGTGGGATTTTTAACACCCCTTGCAGCTGTTCATAATAAAATAAATTGGCAGGTTTTCCCCTAGATACACTGAGGCAGAAACAGCTTAGTGCTGAGTGGCAGTGGTAACACCACAAAACCAAAACATATCTTCCCTGAGTGATTTTCTGTGTAAGATCAGGATTCTGACAATTCCCAAAAATGTCTGTGGTAATCTGCTGACTACAGGCAAGTGTTTTCCTATTTACTGCATGTTTCAGCCAGGGCATGCACTCATCTCTTGTGTATTAAGTATTTGTTACCTGCTTTGCAGGTTACTCTCAAAGAAAAAGCACGTCACAGGAGACTGTGCATGAGCAGTGGTGATGGGAGCAAATAAAAGCTGCAAGGTGCTGTGATGTATTTACCTTTGACTGCAAGATCCTATGGCTGGATTTAACAAATTAGCTTCTCAGAAGTTAGCTCATCTGAGCAGCAGCTGTTTGCCATATGGATCAAAACTGCATTTGGCAAATGGAATCACTTCCTCATGCCCATCTGATTTTCATGTACAGTCATATATCAGAATGTTTAAGGGAGGAGTTTGCTGGTCTGCTGAGGGTGGTTCAGCTGAGAAGTGTTTACTTTTTATCCCAGTTTTCTTTTTTTTTTTAATTTCTTTTTCCCAGAAAGTTCTTCTCCTACATAAGACTTAAAACTCAGCAAAACAAAAAAATCTAAAAACAAATCTTGCAAAGTAACGTGAGGAAAACAAAATGTAGTGGAAAAGCTGGTGAGAAATATGTTTTAATCTTTGTAAAATAAGACAAATACTCTGGATGAAATTCTGTCTCTAAGGAATAAGAAACACTGTATTTTTTATATCTTCTAAATATTGGATTACTATCAACAGATATGAGAATTTAATAAAAAATATGATGATGAATATCAGTTATGATATTAATGCAGTAAGCAATAATAGTTTTAATAATTTAAAATGTTGACAAGAGGTTTCCCAGTCTAATGAATTCTGGTTTGTCTATGCAACAGGATTATGCAAATAGAAAGAAAAAAACCCCTTGTGTGGGTTATAATCCTATGAGCACATAATTTTGGTTATAGACTCCTAGCATTGCTCATGCAAATCTGTCACAGCAGATTTCATGCTTTTAATGAATGAACAGAGCCTCACAACACCTTCTGGTTGTTATGGGTTAGAATTGTTGGAACCAGGAACTAAAACGAATGAGATTAAGAACGTTATTCGTGGACATAATGCATATCCAGATTTACATATTATGTTCACGTGTTCTCAAATGGATTCCTACACCAACAACACAAATCACAGAACATCAGATAGAAAATACTTACATAAAAGTTAGATAATGCCTAATGGTGGATTTAATTCTAACTTTGGGATGCCGTCCTCATGACCAGAACACTGGTTCATTGACCTCTTGAGTTCTTGACACGTGACTTATCTAAATCAGAACCTCAGCTACACAGGGAATGACTTTTTATCATTATGAGAATTATTTTTATTATTTTTCTTTTTCTGGATTTTTTTGTTGCAAAGTCCTATGGATTTTTTCATTCTGCTTAATTTCTAACAAATTCCTATTGATTGATGTATTACATCACAAACATATGGACATGGAGTTTTCATGTGTTTCCACTGGTTTCAGAATGGTTTTCTAATTCACTCCTGGTGCGTTAAAGCAAAAAAAATTCTATCCTTTACCTACTTTTTGCTGCATGAGATATATTTCCTTAATTCTTAGAAAAATTTCCTATGAACTGACTTATCTTCTTGGAACCAAAATCAATAGAAAGTTTCAGCTGAAAACATTTAAGTTGAAGACACTCAGAAAGGTGGGCATTCGACTAAGAGGAAGCAAATACTTCCAGAATACTTCGAGGGCAATCTGAAATTTGCCCTGAAATTTATTCTGTGATGTTTTATTGATTGTGACACTGAATCCTTCTTTACTTCTAACAATGCTAGAATGAAACCTAAGTGGTTACCTCAGATTTAAATGTCCAAACCCTAGACACCTAGCATTAGAAGAAACTAATACAACCCACAATTATTATCTAGGTACAAGTGAGAGGCCCACATAAACATTCCCATTGGAAAAATATCCTTTAGCAGGGAGTCATTATGTATTTTATTGTTTGTTTGTGACCAGTCATGGCACATGGCAAAAGGGTGTGTGTGCTGTTCCCACCATCACAGCTCTTGCTGAGGGATGTGACAGAGTCCTGAAGGCAGCTCAGGGACAAACAGGAGTGTTCACAGGAGGAGATGTGCACCCAGGAAGCTGGGCTTCCTTTGGTAAGGCTGGAGGACTACAAGGCAGAAATATGTAGGAAAATGTGGGGTATAACACAGTACAAATATAATGTGAAAGGCAGAAATACATATTTTCCCACCTATGTAAGAGACAATCATAGGTGCAATGATTTGCCTCTCTTCTAGTAGTATTTTTTTAGGCTTCCTGGACTCTAGAATATATATGAAACCTTTCTTATGTTTCTTATTTTCACTTCTGGTTCCCTGGTGTATATATAAAAATGTCTTTTAAAATGGATTTGTGGGTAGGCAACCTTCCATTCCAAACACAGATGGTACATCTGCATTTATTATTTAGACATGCTAAGTGGAACACTTTTTTACAGACTATTGTAACTAGACTTTTTTCTCACTGACTTAATCCATTTGGAAATGACGCAGTGGCTCTTTTATTTAAAACAGAGTATTTGTGCTCTATTACCTATTTAATAAAAGGAATAAGCAAGCAGCTCTATATCCCTTTACTGCAGCTGCTGTTCTTGCTTGACTGCAGAGATTTTTACCTACTTAGAAGGTTGTGTCATTGGCTTGATACTCATCAAGTACTTGATCTTAAGTCTTGGCTTAAACAGTCTGATGCACCACTAAAATATTAATTTCCTTCCTGTTGCAGCCATGTCATGTTTGACTGAATACTTGTTTCACCATGAGTGCTACTTCACTGGAATTTGTGCTGGCCAGACAACCTACGATTTTCAGTCTGAATGTGCATTTTTCCATCCTGACATTCTCTTCTTTGAATTCCATCACAAAAGCTAGTTATTCATTCAGACTTGATTTTACAAGGCAGATATTTATATTTTATCTTTTTTTTTTTTTTTGAGTGTTTTGACACAGGATAAAACTCTGTAAGTTTTTTATCAATAGTTTTTAAGTTATTTTGGAGTCAACACCCTTTGAAGTACCTCCTCTATTTTTGTACATATACCTAGAGCCAAGAAAGTTATTTTGAAGAAGTGTCTAAAAACGTGAGTAGTCCCATAGATATGACTGGGAGATAATGAAGGATAACCGAATTTGTGACCATATTTTGTTATCTCAATAAAAATAGGTCACCCAGATCAACAGCTAGTTAATGTCATTCAGATGTGATCTTTGTGAGCAGTAGAAAAGCTGACCCCTGCTGTAAAGCACCACCTTTGAACAGGCTGCTATTTACAGTGCTGATACTCTGTATTAGGTGGATAAACTGTTGTGATAGAACATTTCAAGCTCTTAGAATCCTTCTGCCTCCTTAAAAAGTTTATTTGAAAATCTACCACAGAGAAGTGTCTTTGGTTCAACTGTAACTGCATTTCAGCCGATGTTCTGGTGTCAGCAAAGTCAGGAAGGGTGGCCATGGACTGGATGGCAGGCAGCATATCTCAGTGTGCCACCTAAAATGCCTACTCTCTGGGATTTAGCCACTAAATTTTGCCCTCAGAGTCATGATTCTTTGTTAACTTTTCTTCCTGTAAACTTCTTTTCTAGTGTTTGTTTCATGGGCCAAAATTAAATTCATAAATCTTAGCCCACATAACAATGTTTTTAAATTGACAATGCACATGAAGACTGTGGGGTTTTAATAAAAGTTTTAAAAGAGAGAAAGTGAAAAAGAGAGGAGGAAAGAAAAATAGAAGGTAGGGAGCAAGCTAAAAGGAGATTGTGATGGAGAAAAAGAAAAAAGAGGAAGTGAGGAAGAGGAAGACGAAGTGGAAGAGAAAAAGAGAATGAATGAGAAAGAAAAGGAAAGAAAGAAAGAAAGAAAGAAAGAAAGAAAGAAAGAAAGAAAGAAAAAGAAAGAAAGAAAGAAGAGAAAATATTAAATTCCCTAACCCCTGTCAGTATCTATTGTTAATGAGGAATATAGGTGATTTACCACAGTAATTAGCACTCAAGGTTATTTATAAATGTGATATACAGCATTCAGCATTTTGGTTAGCTATGCCTCCTGTTAAAAACTGGAAAACTATTTCCAGATACAGAGACAGGTTTCTTTACTAAAATCCCTTCAATAGGACTTTATCAGACATTCTTGTCATAAAATACAGCTTTTATGTCAATAGTGTATTTGCTATTTTATTCTTGGGCAACAAACACCAGATTTTTTTTCCTTGGAGCAGTTATAAGAAAAATAATTTAAATGTTGTTCATCGCAGGCTGAGTGACATATCCCTGTATTTCCTGTGGGTGCCCAAAGCACATTATCGGTGGTTTAATCTGAAGTATTTCCATAACTGAAGGACATGTGTATAAAATAATCATAGGCAAAAATAAAGAGTATTGCCATTGCTCTTTAATATATGAATTGAAACCACATTGGTTTATCTACTGGGAATAAAGGAAGAAATACATTGGAATGGCAAAAAAAATTTCTAATCAGATATGTGGTATGTAAATCTACACATTTTCTGTATTGATGGTTTTACTTCCTTATTAAAAACTGTTTATTCAAGGGTTCACATGAATTGTTTATTCAAGGGTTCACATGAAAACAAGTAAAGGACAGCAGGGTTATTCGGGTTTGGTTTGGTTTGGCTTCTTTTCTTCTTAAGAGAAAGTAATAATATTGCAACTCTGAATATTCATTTCTCCATAGCATATGAAAAAAGATATTTTTTACCAGAAGAAAAAAGAAGCTCACAAAACTGTATATTTGAAAATCCCTTGCTCAGTGATTTAGCTAATATTTTTGCTTAGCTGTTTACATGGGAAACATCTCTGAACAGAGAGAGAGAAAAAAAGTCATAAATCACTCAGAAGATAATTAATTTCATAGCATCGAAAATTAGATGACCATCAAATATTGCCAAGTTGGAAAACATTCAAAGGGAATGTCACTGAAAACTTATTCTGGTTTTCTACTTTTCTCTGGACAACCTTCACTGATTTCTGTTAGATAAAATTTCTTGTCTGTTTGGATTTGTCCCTCAACCTGATCTGCAGACTCTCAAATTAAAACCCAGTGTTACTGACCTGGAGAGTTAAGAGATACAGTGAGGAATAACCTGCATATCACTACTGTAAGAAAGACTTCAAAAAAACTTCCAGTAATAGTACAAAGTCAGAAACAATGTGTTTTAGTTTTGGGTACAGCACAACTGCTATTCAGCAGAGAAAAAAACCAAACAAGTTTTCCATAGTTCTTTCTATGCCACTACTGCAATTTTTTTTCTTTATGTTTATATACATCAATATTATTTAATAACAAGAAAATCTTATTTAATAATATGACAAAAACCATTGAAATAGGCCATCATAACAGCTTGCTTAGCAGTAGTGTTCCAAATTCAAAACGCTTTTATTTGGTAAATTTAATTTTTCATATAAAGAACGGGATCAAAACATCATCAAAGTTCCAAAAAGCTGCAGACAGATTAGAATTGTAGCTTCAGCCCATAGACATCCAAATTCTGCTTCAGTCTTATTTTTGCTGCACAAATTGGTGGCAAAAACCTCAGCAGAAGAATATGTTAAGGCAAGGAGATACTCTCATTGCTTAATGTGCAGTGAAGCCTAATCATCCTTGCTCAAATTTCACCTATAATAAAAAAGCTTGGCCAACAGTTTATCTCTAAGAAATGTGGGGACTGGGTACTTTATAGAATACACTGCATAGTTTTGAGGTATAGAATACTAAGAATAGCCTGGAGAAGTGAATATGCTTTATTGGCACAGCAGATGTGGAGCAATCACACTTTTATCAGCATCACTTCACTACCAGGATTGCAATACCTCTGGTACGACCTTAGGGGAGAAACCTTAGGGGATGATGAAGAGGGTTTTTTTTAATATGTAAAGAAATGACACAGCAGAGAAATGTAACAGTTTGCCCTGGTCTTCCTTTGAGAGTTCCTGTCCTGATTCTGCAGCCACAAGTCCCTTTTCCCTACTTGACTATTTTCCAGTAGCTGCATCACAAAGCTCGCGTCCCAAACAAGGAGACTTTGAGTCAAATAAAGTACCCAAATCTTATTCTTTAAAATAAAGCTGAGATTTCTCATTTGATAACATCTTTTCTGATACCTTGGCAAGCTTTCTATCCCTGGGGTTACAAACCTTAAACCAGGAAAGATCAGTATTTTATGGCCATGAATTGGGAGTTCTTTTTCGTTTGTGTTTTTTTTCTGAGCTGTTACTAATATGGCCTCATGTCTGAGAGACTGCTGAGAAACTGATGGGTCCCTGTGAAGGTTTCTTTCTAAAATCTTTAACAGCACCCTAGGTAGAAATTCTCCTCTTTGATATGAAATCCTAGAGAATTTACCCTTGACAGCAAGTTCTGGAAGTCTTCAGTCTCTGGAATTCAAAGAGGTAAGGCTTTTGTCTCTGGATTTTTGAATTGCTGAACTTATTCCATAGTGTACAATCCACAGTCAAAGACCACTTTAATTCTATTCTTTGGTACTTTAAACTTATTGAAAACACTTCCTAAAATTTATACCAGTCTGAGCTATGTTAATAGTATCTTTATAGCAATATCTCATTTTTATTAAACCACTGCATGTTATCTGTTTTATTTTATCTGATCTCTCAGCATCAGTTTTGGTAGTGTTTTCTCAGCTTATCTGAAAACGGCTTTTTTTTGTAGAAGTATCATATTGGAAGACCCTTTGCTTTTTGCTGCCATTTTGCCTCCTCTAGGCATAAAATGTATGCTATAGAGAACCTGTTGGAAACTTTTACCAGTTTAAAAACACACATTTAAGTGGAACAAACTAATACACGGGCCTGCCTTGCTTTTGACAAAATTTTTCTGGAATAACTGTGGTTTGTTTGGAATTTTTATTGTACATTATAAATATATAATTTTTTTTAATTTCAAAGAAAAACTATGTCCTGATTTGAAATCCATCAAAATTTTATTATGCTTTTGAAACAAAAGCAATTACTGAAAATAAAGAAATGCTAGGAAATGCAGAAATTATTCTCCAGTTTGGGATCTAATGTAAAATGATCTTAGCAAAACTATCCCAGGTTTTATGCTTTGGCAGGTAAATGAAACAAAAAAAAGAATCAGTCAGAGATGTTCAGTAGTTTTACTTAAGCACATTCTTGCTTTTCATCAACTTCAAAAAATGCAGGAGGAGGGGTACATATAAAAGAAAGCTTTAATATAATGTTCTAATGACATATATACACACACCTTAACTCAGGCACTAAAATCATTAAATTGATTTAAAAGATAGATAATTCTAAAGACAACCTGACTTGGAGATTTTCTTAGTGGTTAAAAACTTTAGGTGGGTATTTTCAAGCTTTTCAACAATAAAGTAAGAAATACAAATACAAGTCTAAATTTCCTTGACCACAGTCAAGCTTTGTACTTTACCTAAACATGCAAAGCAATGAAGACTTTCTGAATCAGAAAACACATCCTCAGAGAAATAACTTTAACTATGGCATGTAAACTAAGGGCTGCTAGGGCTGTTGCTTCATATCAACCATATTCTGTTTCTTTTTCCAAAGGCAAGTACCACAACTTAATTCCAGCAGACCGAGGTCATAGAGAGGTTCATTTTTTCTTACATTCTTGCACAAAAAAAAAAAGAAAAAAAAAAGCTATTGTAAAGGGTTTGCAGCTCAAATTAGGCCTTGAGTAATACAAAGTACATTAGAATTTATTTACCAGTACTACCAGTGATGTTTATTCTTTGGAGACTTCCTTGGCAATGCAGACCCTAATGGCAAAGGAATAAAACAAATATAAACCAAAAGTTTAGCATTCTTCATCAATATTCCTAAACTCTGATTATATAAAAGGAAAAAAATTCTTTTGATTTGAGTGAGGGATTTTTGGTGTTTCAAAATGCACAGAACCATAGTGCTGCATATCCCACAAAACCTCAAATGGTTAGTACCGGAAATTTTAATGAAAGTAATAATTTTGCACGTGCAGTCTCCATGTAGATAAAATATTTAGGTGTGTAAATATCTAAATTTTGATCAGATAAAATTTTAATAGATACTTCCTACTAACAAAAATGTACTGTATATACTCTTGCATCCTTCTTTCTTTCTTTCTTTCTTTCTTTCTTTCTTTCTTTCTTTCTTTCTTTCTTTCTTTCTTTCTTTCTTTCTTTCTTTCTTTCTTTCTTTCTTTCTTTCTGTCTGTCTGTCTGTCTGTCTGTCTTTCTGTCTTTCTGTCTTTCTGTCTGTCGTTTTCCTGTTAAATATTAGAAATAGTAATTTCTGCATTATCATCTGCTGCCCTTGGGTACCATTCCATAAATGACTTTAACAACTTTCACACTAGAACCTAAAAATTGTTCTGTTATCCATCTTAACTCTTCTTACTTAGCAAATAGCAACTATGAGAAAAGCAATTACCATATGTCCCACTCAGGTAAACCATAAAGGATTTATGTTATTAACTGACCACAGGGATGAATGCTGGATTACCTGGCTTGGGTTTAGCAGCCAGGCCTGAGCAGCTGGGACTCTGTGTGCAGGAATCACAGAATCACAGAATTTTTAGGTTGGAAGAGACTTTCAAGATCATCGAGTCCAACCCATGTTCGAACACCTCAACTAGATCATGGCACCAAGTGCCACATCCAGTCTTTTTTTAAACACATCCAGGGTTGGTGACTCTACCACCTCCCTGGGCAGATGATTCCAGTATTTTATCATTCTTTCTGTGAAAAACTTCTTCCTTAAATCGAGCCTGAATCTCCCTTGGCACAGCTTGAGAATTGTAAATTATGTATGTTTAAATACTATGAACGCACGTGAATTATAATGGGTGGAACCAAGCCCAACCAAGTCACTCTGGAGCTCAGCTCCTCTTCATTCTCGGGTATCTGTCACACTGCTACACGAAAGAACGGCACGACACAGCAAACGAGGGAAAAGAAAAGAAGGAAGTCTTTAATAAAATCGGGGTTCTTATATACAGGAAAAGGAAAAAGTTCTAATTGGGTGAGAAAATCCTCACCTCTACACACACACTGGCTAATACACATGCTTGTCAAGGAAATCCATCCCACTAAGAAGAATGTAAACATTGACGCTAGTTAGAAAACAACACCTGTTATTTACATGAAAAACTATGGGAAAACTGACTCCAAGCTACAACTCATCAGAAGGCTTAAAATTCAGGGTGACAGGTATCCCTGGTGGAAAGTTGACACAAAGCCTCATGTGAGGGTCCACACTGTCCTGCTTCACTGCACAGAGCTCTCCACAGCTGCCTGCTGTGGTGAATGTGCCCTCTGGGACCAGCAGGTCAGATCTGCCACATTTAGTATGATGACACGCAAAGTCCTTTGGACTGAATGTACATTGTGAAGTTTCTGAGCCTTTGCTTTAAGCTGGACATTAATTCCCATGTGTGGATCACGTTATCCACTTCTTCCTGCTCCTCCTTCCAGGTTTCACGCCTTATTTCCCTCTCTCTTTCTGCAGGAAGAAGGCAAGGGTATTATCTGGTAATAAAAGCACCACGTGTTCCCAGAGCTTGGGCTCTGGCTGAGGTGCCTCAGCAAGTGCTGACACCTGTCATGTGCTGTAACTGCTTAAACTCTGCCTTCCCCATCAGGGTCAAATCTTGTGGTCCACACCACAGCCTTTTCTGCTCCAAATCTCAAGATGAGGTAATAAAAAAAAAGGCAATAAAGCTTAATACTTCTTGAAATGTGATGCAGAATTGCTTGGTTTAAACTACTCAGGCAGCCTGAGACTTTTTCATTGATCAGCACTAGGCTTAACAATAACTACTGTAAATACTTACTTGTTTTATTTGGCTTATTCTCCAGTAGGATTTTACCACAGTGATACCTATTCCTGATAAATCAAAAAGTAAAAAGGTTTATTTTGAGCAAAAGTGTTTCTTCATTGAAAAATCCTGGTTCATTTAGAAAAGTTTTCTTTGAAGTTAATTGTGACTTAATATTATTTTGTATACATTCCTGCTCAACCCGTGAATATCTAGCATTTCTGAATAGCAAGCTACATCTGAAAAACAGATTCAAATGTGGTTATGGTCAGAAAAGAGAATATAAAAATAGCAGTTTCTATGTGTTTGGTCATGTCTGCTTACTTTTCCAACCAAAATAAAGGTTTTAATTTTATTTTACTCATGTAGGCAGTCCAGATCAAATACATCTTTGGTGAAGTGTGCAATAACTCTTTTCTTTTCAGATAACTTTTACAGAAATGTTATGCTATTTTCCTAGTACAGAGTTACACTGATTTGAAAGCCAGGTTATCAGAGCAAGATTGCAGAGCTGCCAAAAAATTATAAAAAAAAATATCATAAAAAACCCAACCACCCAAAATTCCCACTCTCAGATAAATACCAAAAAACAGAAATAGAGAAAGAGATTTACAGGTCCAAAAACATGCCCTCAAAAGGTCAGAAAACATAATAATTCTGAAAATGTAAGCATGAAAATGCAATTTTTACAGCTTTCCTTCATATTGAAATATCATTTCAAGGTGAATTTGATTGAATTGATAAAATATTATGCTTCTGTTTCAAAATATATGAGGCAAGAAGAAGCAGAAAAAGAATCATGCTACATTTTGCAGTACATGATGCAGCACCAAAAAGCAGTTTCCTTTCACAGACACAAATCTTTGCCTTGACTGCCTACAAACAGAACATCTGAATATAGAATCTGTAGGATCTTTCCCTTTCTAATGTTCCTTCTGTCCCTGGCCCTCTAGTCCATGTGTCCTGACTTCCTCTGAGGGGACATATTTATGGCCTGTGTAAAAGGCAGAGGCATCCTCAAGCAGCTCCCCAAAATTGGACAAGTGGAGAAGCAGGACTGTGGAATTGCACCTGCCCAGCACAATACATGCAGATAAAGAAGCTCATGAGCAGGGCTTGAGCTCTCCTAAAGAACTGAGACACATCATGAATAATCCACAAGGTTATGTATTAATAATAGGAATCCTTATAGCAGAATATTACCTCCATTAAGGAGCACCCTAGTCCTGACGAGACGCAACAGCAAACTTCCTAAAATTTAGGAGGAATTTGAATAAAGGCCAAATATTCCCCTCAGGGAAGTCAGTGCTAAAAAATTCTGCTTGACTTTAATGGCACATGATCCTGTCCTCTGCAAAAAAGGTCACTCAACACATGCATGGACAACAAGTCAAATACATCTGGTTAACAGAATGTGGTTATTTTGGGCTCAGAATGGTGATATGATTATTTTTGCTGCTTTTTGTTTATACTTATATCTATCTTTGGCAGGGAGAAAAACAGAAAACCTAAGAAATCCAAGTTTTGTCAGTTGCAGTGGATGAGAATTCCACACAAGGTTGTTGGCCAGTGGAATACATGTTCTCTGTTTCTCAGGTTGTACATCTCCAGAAATTCCTGAAAATTAACTTTTACTTTTGGGAGAAAAACAAAGACAGAAAAAAAAAAAAATCAACCAAAACCCCTAGAAATAATGCTCTTTCTGCAACAGAAAGTATTTTTTTCACACAAATGTGTTTTTCCTGTAATACCAAATGTTCAAAATATTTTCTTAACAGACTGTCTCTCAACTTGCTTTTGTCACCTTACTTTCATTTAGTAAGGCAGTAATTCCAAATGGAAATCTTTTGCCACTGGGCACAAACTGGATAAAAAAATCCCACTCATATATGTTGGAAATACTTGATTAAAAGTTATTTTTGGATTGGGAAACAACCTTTATTTTTTTTTTTAAGAATAGCTGTTTCACTCAAAGGTACTAATCATCAGTATGGGCAAAGGAGTCTAGGCTGGGAAGGAGACACATTTTTCTGACTCACATTGCATAGAGCCGCATGTATGTCTCTGTTTTATTTGTGGAAAATGGAGGGAAACAGTTTCCACAGTTGTCACACACTCCTGCCCTAGATGGTAGGTGCATGCATGGGAGAAAGGAACAGTTTAAATTACAGCAAAACTTTTCCCCAAGTGTTTATTTTCGAACACTTGTGTGTCATGAAGGCCGGTCTCCTGACTTTAAACAAAACCCAATGTCATTGCTTCCATGAGGTTAAAATGAAGTGCAAGAGAAGAATTACAATGACTTTGCCTCCAACAGAAGGAAGGTCAGGCACCTCCTTGGACTGAAGTTTGTCTCCATGGAGCGCCGCCAGCAGCTGATACTTGACCTTTAAATTGCCACAATTTTGGGGAAGTGGCATTTGTCAGATGGCCAAAGAGGGTGATGGAAAGGCCAGGCTGGTGGCTGGGGGCAGCCTTGGGCAGGTCAGAGGAAAGGTGTTTCCTTGCAGTGAAATTGTCCATGCAGTGGGAGAATCCCAGTGAAATGGCTATGGACGGAGGTGCTGCCTTGGGATGAGGCCAAGGGGCAGGTGAAGAAAGTGGGAGGTTGTGAAGGGACATGTCTGCAGGGAAGGCGACATCTGTTCTGGCTGCAGGTGAGATGGCAACAGGGACTGTGAGGGAACCATGCAGCAGGAGCCACCAGCACCGGGGCAAGAGTTGAGAGACCCGGCCCAGCCCGGCTGCTCCTCCCGAGTCTTTGAGGGATGGAGGGAGAGGCGGGGGGAAGGAGGGAGGGAGGGATGAGGCGGTGGAAGCCCTCTCCCTGGGCTGGTTGAGGGGTGGGAGGGAAGGGAGGCAGCTCCTGAGGAGGGGAGGAGAAGAAGAGGCAGAGAGGGGATGTTGTTAAACAGTTTCTTACCGTAAGAGGGAGTTGGGACCCAGATCTTTCCAGTTAATCACACAACAAACTTAGATCATCGCAATAAAAAGCTCGCCTCACTCTGCCTCCTCGAGTGACCGGCGGTGCACGGGGTCCCTCCGAGGAGCCATCTCCCCTTCTCCTCCCCGCCAGCCGCCGGGGGGGCCGCCGGCACCATGCGGG
>VWYE01007239.1:208793-348710 GCA_013398995.1 Alaudala cheleensis
CCGTGCGGGCCCCCCCCCTCCTGCCAGCCTTGCTGCTCCCCCAGCTGCTGCTGCTGCCCCCCGCCATCCCCGCGGCAGGTCAGTTCTTCTATCACTTCGCTAGCGACCCCCGTCCACCCTGCAGCCGCAGCACGTCCCTTCTCCCCCGCTCGGCCGCGGCAAGGGAGGGCGCTGGGGCGGCGCGCCGGGGGCAGCCCGCAGGTCCCGCAGCTCTCAGCCCGCATCCCGCAGGTCGCAGCTCGCAGGTGGGGCTGGCAGCGCCTCACCCAGCGCGGCCGGGCGGGGAGGCAGCGCCCCGGAGCCCAGCGCAGGGCAGTGTGTGGNCTGAGTGGGGCGCGGGGCTCGCCCGGGACGGGCAGAGCTGGATACCGGGAGAGAGGGGAAGGAAATCCCATCATCGCCCCAGAGGTGCTCCCTGCCGTTATCAGGACGCGACTGTGTATCCCTAATTTCCAGTGGTAGAATAAATGTTAAATAACAGAAGTTGACGAGGAATACCCAAAAGCACGGGATAGTGCATTGCTGAACGGGAGTGTCCTTGCTGAAGTTCAACGGCATGAACATGCTATTTCCAGACTGAAATACTTGTAATTTCATTAGATGTACCCGCTGAAATCCGGGAGATGGAGGGGAGGGGGGGGCAAGGAACAAACAATAAGTAATCAAGTGCTGGATGCTCTTTAGTTGAATTTCTTTCCTGAAGTGTCCCCCCTGGACTGGTTATCTGAAGAGCCAACTCTGTGCTTTCTATTGGCCCTCTGGGAAGACGTTTAAGGAAAAAAGTTTGTAAAGGTTTCTACAAACCTTTCCTTCCTTCCGGCAACATTGTTAGGGTCAGACCTTTGCACAGACAGAAACAAAGGACAAAATCCTTTCAATCCAGGGAAAGAATCTGCCAGGAGCAGGCAAAGCAAGGGCAAGGAACTGTGGCAGCTGGGCTCTGGGGCAATAGCTGAGGGCATCTGGCAGATTATGGCAAGATATGCTGATGGCTTCCAAGATGTAACTGTGTTTTCTAGTTTAAAAAAATAATATTGTGAAATGGGATTTTCAAAGTGGAATATTATGTGATCTGAGTGGGTAAGTCAAAAACAGGCTGGCAGCATCACGTGCAGTAAAACCTGTTGTTTTCCCCCTGCAAGCAAGAGTGTGGTTCTGTAGGATGCTGAACAATCTCATTACAGCTCCTGTGCTCAGTCTGCTCACTGAGGATATTGTTTTCACAGGCATTCTTTAGCAGGTGACACAGAGATACAGACACTATGGTACTTTACTTTTCTGAACTCCTTTTCCATGGACAATGGAATTTCCATTTTTTGGCCATGCTGCTTCTCTGAAAAGTGATGACTAGAGATGGTTAGGAATTTTCTGAGGAAATGTTTTGGGTTTCTTTTACTGGAAAATGCTGATACATTGAAACTTTTCACAAAAATAATTCCTGTTAAAGAGAAACTTTCTTTGGTTTGTTTCCCTCAAATCAAATGACAGAGAAATCTGCAGCAGGAGAAATTGCCAATAGCTCATGGTAACCTGCTGTTGGGAAGCCCTCACCTGTGACAGAAGCTCATCAGCTGATGGGACAGTTAGAAAGAAAGGCAAAATAAACACTGCAGAAACACTGACACACACACTTTATTCCATGGGGCAAAGGCACATAGCCAAGCTCATAAGAAGCTAGGTCATGATTTGCTCTCCTGGTAAGTCAGGGTGCCTTTCTTGAGTCAGAGTAAGTCCTTGTTGACCCTGACTGTAGGCTCTTAGTGCTGGTCTGTAGATGAACTTCAATGAATGTTGGATCTATCTAATATTTTGAAAGGGAGACTGGGAGACACCTTCTGTACTGCCTGTATCAGCACTGGGCTAATGAATAGGGTCATGCCTTAACCAATGGACTCTCCAGCTTAGGAGAGAATGCTTCACCTTGATGATGAGAATAATTAGATTTCCAAATGGAGTTTTTCAGAGTAGGGCTTGCCTTCTGACCAGCTCTCATGGTGACAGTTTCTTGACAGCCCTGCCTTTCTTAATTTTCCTTCTCCACCTTCCTTAATATGAGTTAGTCCTGTTGTTTGCCTTATTGGCAAGAAAGATGACTCTTATCACATGCTGCCATTTTGTTTACCTTGTTTTTAAAAATACATCATCTTCAACAGAAGTGTCTGTGTATTTACACTGTAGGCAAGGGAAAGTTGTGCTACTTCTTTCTGAAAACACAAATTTCTGGATCATTTCTGAAAATGCTTTCTTTGTAAACATACATGTTGTCTTTGTTTGGGATGTTGGATTATTTTTACTGGCACGTTTTTAAGAAAGATTAGGATTTGCCTACATATGATTATTTTCTGATACAAAAAACAAGCTAAGTGATGAAAACAGAATTAAAACATGAGAAGCCTTTTGCTAATGCACATCCATACCTCTAGTGCTGTTCTGTCAAATCTGGTTTCAAATGTACATAATGATAAACATAGTTTCTTTTGGGAATTAATATTATGGGTTTGCCCTAAGTTCTGTACAAAGACAATGTCCTGTGTAGCAGAAGTTGCTGACTAATACAGTTGGGTTATATCAAGGGGCAAAGAAAAAGGAGGGTGAAGAAAACACAAGAAATTTAAATGTCAGCAAGCTGTCGCTGCTATCACTTTCTGAGTTTCTTTTTAATATATAAAAGATAAGACAGTGATTGATGAAAGATAAATGTGCATGGTTCCTATAGACTGCTTGCCTAGTCATTATCAATACCCTGTAAGTCTCTGCCACTTGCACAAAGAAATTATTCTGTAGCTAATAACTTCATCAAGGAGTTTTCTTTCTTGTTTAAATATTCTTATTGTTCAGTATTCTTGAGAAGTATATCTTTAATAATGTTCATCTAGCAAAACTAAAAATGACTCTTTAATCAAAGCAACAGGTAGATTGACATGTTGCAAAAGAGTGAATGTCAAAGATTTATTTAAGTTTAAGATACGTTTTTCTGTGAGAGGACTGTCAGCCAAGTGTGTTAATTTAAATTTATTTAAAGCACATTCTGTAGTTTGGATGATCTGAAGAAGTTGCTAATGAAGATGTGGGAGTTGCTCTTAGTTCCTCTATATAATTATCACTTAAACAAAAATAAAATCAAATCCCATAGCCATAATCGATTTTTGAAAGTTGTGTATTCCTGTGGTCTGCATAGCTAAGTATATTTTTAAAAATTAATGTGATTTATATTTTCCCATCCCAGCTGTAGATAATCATTATACTATATACTGTCAACAAAGTGAAATGATACTGTGCCAGTTGGAAGAGTGTATTCCTTCTGTTTAATGGAATCCTTTTGGTGCTCAGTGCCAGGGCCTGCTTGTTTTGCTCTCACATGTAATACAGCACTTACCCTGCTTAACAGATTTTCTGTTTCTATTAATGCCATTTTCATAAGCAACATAGCAGGAGAATATGGAGTTGAAAGACATGAGATTAAAATGTTGCGTAAAACTCTGGAAAATTGACCACTGAAGTCAAGGAAAGGAAAGCCTCTTATTGGAGGAGCTCATCTGTCATTATTGTAATACTTCAGCTGAGGCCAGGGTTGGAAGGGAAATGTGCAGTCTCCCTCAGAGAGCAGAATATCTCCCTTTTGGATCTTTATGCTGAACATTAGTTTGCCACTTAAGCATTTCAAACTTTTCCAAGGAGGTTTGAAACCAGGATAACTGGGCCTCTTTCTGAGTAAAAGTGTGATGTGGATAAAAAAGCATTGCCCTGAATGTTTGGCAATTACTTGACTGGATGAGTGTTGGAATTTCTCTTTCTCCCCATCAGCACTGAGGTGGGGTGGAATGGCTGAGACTGGAAGGCAGCACAGTGGTGAGAATGGATTGATCATGGAGGTGAGAAAGGATTGACCTCCATGCTTACTTGGGAAGCAAGGATAGTAGGACATTTGCCATAATGCAAAAAAAAATTTGAACCTTGCTGTGGGGAAAGTATGGCAGCTAAAAAGAACTGGGAAGAAGGAGTGAGGACATCCTCACTGCTACCCCATCTTTTCCTGTAGGTTTTTGTGGCAGTGCCCCCAGAGTGTTGTACAGCTGTTCCTGAATGTGGTTAGTACCTACATGCAAAGCAGCACTGTGGTGAAGCAGAGCTGGGAACGTGCTCCAGATTAGTCAAATGTGTTGGCAAAATCTAGCTGCAGTTTTCAGTGGCTTGTGGGCCTCCACCCATGTGCTGTCTGATGAGCCCAGCCGTGCCTGGCAGTCCTCAGTGCTGCTGGCCCAGCTGGGGACTGGCTGCTCCCTCTGTCCCCACTCAGCTCCAGCTTTTCCTGTGACTCGCTGCCTTGGCCAGTGGCACTATTTTTTGTATACAGCATGCAGCAAGGCTCTCCTCACTGCTCACAGGGGCTGTTCTGCTGCCCTCAGCCATCTGTCATTCTTTGTTTTGCCCTGTCTCTGCCCTGCCCACTTGAGCTTTTCTCCTTACCCCTTGCTGTGTGCCCGGAATTCCGGCTGGCTGGGGCAGCATCACAATGGAAGGGCACAACATGCTGGGTGCCTTGGAGGAGACACCAAGTGCTTGTAAAGATTGTGGAACCCAATGGGAAATGGTGGGGGTTTAATACTTGTGCACAATGCATTAGAAGACAAATCTTAGAAGGCAAAATCCTCTCAGTAATTTAGCCAGAGGTTAGATACAGTAAGTCAGAGTACAAACTGCAGCACATTTGTTTGTGCCAGTGGGTCCCAGCATCCTGCTGAGCAGATAACCTTTTCTTGGAAGGAAAAGAGCTGTCCATTTGCAGCTACCATCCCACTTTAGAATATACTATCAGTTTTTAGCATTATCCTTAGCTCTTTGAACTTTAATGCTGACTGTAGGAGTGGGTTCCAAAGGCAGGACTTAACCTAAACACGAAGCTGGGTTCCCAGTTATATGGCAGTCTTTGCAGTTGCTAATAAGGGGGTGTGGGTGTGTGGTGTCAGTAGTAATCTACAGCCAAAAAGAAATATTTTTTTGCATTTCCTGAATCTGCTCAACAATTAGACTGAGAGCCAATGTAGAAATACGGAAATCATTATCTATTATATATAGATATTGTATGGATAGTCATATATATTTCAAACTACTTTCTAAAAATTGCATGGTTTTTTCCCCATGAAGTTCTTGTGCCAAGAGAATAAATTTCAGAAGTTAAAATATTCACATCATCCTCCAGGTACTTCTGAGAAACTAGTTTTGACAAGTTAGAGATGCCTCCTTGGACAGCTGGTTTTATTTTAGTGACTTTCCATCTACACAGCTGACTGCAGATTTTATGGGTATGGTTGGTAAACTTCTTTTACGCCAAATTATTGTCTTACATAAATAACTGCATTAAACTTAATCTGGCATTTTAAGCCTGCCCAATCTACAAAGTTGTTTTCTTGGGCACAACTCAGATTGTTCCACTTTCTCATTATGTTGGTCTGCCTTTCTTCCTTTATTTTCCTTCTCCCTCCAAATGAGAAGTCATTTGGAAAAGGTGTTCACTTTTTGCATTCTAGCCAGGAACTGGATATTTCTGATACTGAAACAGGCAAAAGAAAAAGTCAAAGTAAATGAAAGTAAGTTAAAAGTGTTGAGCATTAACTGTTTTAGTCAATTACTCTGTTATGACTTAAGAGACAAAATTGCGTGTAATGTATTTATTGAAAAAGTGTTTTCTAATTGTTCACACAGATACTGTGATGACCCTATTAATGATCTTAGTATCAACATTCATCTTTAACATCCCTTCTTTTATTTCTGTGACCACACTGTTAACTTAAGCATATTGTATCCAAAAGCATTTAGTAACATCTACTTTCACCATCTGGTGAAGGCTGCGATTGTTTGTTTTTTCTTTTTTTCTTGATAAAGCCAGTATATTTATGTTATCATACTGAGGCACACTCCATAATACAGTTTACCCTTGATGCTTTATAGCCTTTAAAAAACATTGTCTTGGAAATACTTTTTTGAATATAATTAAATATCCCTTGTATCATATTTTAGAGACAAGTAAAACACCTCACTGTATTTGCACACTGGTGTCAACCCACATATTATGAGAACTGTTTTTTCAAACCCCACTCACTGATTTTTTCTTGTTATACAAGTATTGCCAAATGCTATTTTATGCGTACAAACATACTTTGTTTTTAATTTTTGTATTAAATTATCAATGTTTATGCTGAGATAAGCATTCTGCTTTGATATATCTGACATTGTGATAATACATTGTTTTGCAGATTTTTGCTTTGCACATTTTTTCCCATTTAGAAACTTATGAATATGTTACCATGAATTTTTTGTCAAGTATGGTGTCCCCTGATAAAATTTTAGATGTGTTTATTGTGTTGAACTGTGTTTTCCTACATTTATTTCAGGTGTGTTTAAAATTGGATTTTTTTTTCTTTGTTTTCCTTTTTTTTTTTTTAATTAAAGGTCTTTCATATGATGGTAGATTTCTGATATCACACCCCCTGCACTCAAGATTTAGATCACATGATATTCCTCTCATTTTTTTTTTCCCTAGTTCTTTGGGAAAATCCAGATTACTTTAGCTTGCAGTGATGATTGCTTGCAAAATTAAATTAATAGATAATCTCATTTTAGCATTCTGACCTGGTTGTCAATTATAACACAAATAAGTCAATCTCTAATTAGTCCATCTGTTAACTGCTCAAGGTCAAGTGACTTAATTTCATTACAAACATGATGCAAAATATTAAGCACAGGTCTAATGTGCCAGTTGACACTGAAGAAAGCGCCTATGTCTGTGTCATATTTCTGAAATAATTCTGTCACTTTATATGACATTTTTTGTCACTGGAATATATTTTGAATCATCAGCTTCTCAGTGCTTCCTGCACAGCATGTGGACAATTTCCCTCTTTTAAATATTTCTCCTCATGCCAGGTTATTTTGTATTTCATTCTCCATTTGGAAGGACTGCAGTTGATTCCTGCAGTTCTCTGACAACATCTGATAGTCTAAGGGATTCAGGTATCTTCATTTTCTTGATTTATTTTCCCATAGATTTAGTTTATATCTGACATTTGACAAACAAAGAACAGGGATGCTTTTACATGGGTGTTCGTATACTTTTAAAAACTGGAAGTTTTAAAAGTTGAAAGTTTAGCTCAACAAAGCAAATAAATAGTAAAATGCTCAAGTTCTGCAAGTTTAAGCAAACACAAAAGGGAAATAAAACTCCATCATAAAACACCAAGTTTTCATTAAGAATCTCAATTTAAGCATAAAATTTTAATTTAAATGTATTTGTCTTCCCATTTGGAAAAACCCGTGTTAAGTTTTGATGGTTTTGTTCTATATAATAAAGTGAGATGCAAAATTAGAAAGAAACAAAAGGAATAAGCTTTCTTACATTATCAGGAGACTTCAAGATGTGTTTCTTTAAGAAAGTACTAACTTTTGCATGGAATAGAGTGAAATTTGGACCCTGTGCTGAGCACATCATAACTGCTATTTAACAAAAGATTTGTAGAGTCTGTANGTACATGGGTGTTCATATACTTTTAAAAAGCGGAAGTTTTAAAAGATCCCCACACACTTGAAAGTTTAGCTCAACAAAGCAAATAAATAGTAAAATGCTCAAGTTCTGCAAGTTTAAGCAAACACAAAAGGGAAATAAAACTCCATCATAAAACACCAAGTTTTCATTAAGAATCTCAATTTAAGCATAAAATTTTAATTTAAATGTATTTGTCTTCCCATTTGGAAAAACCCGTGTTAAGTTTTGATGGTTTTGTTCTATATAATAAAGTGAGATGCAAAATTAGAAAGAAACAAAAGGAATAAGCTTTCTTACATTATCAGGAGACTTCAAGATGTGTTTCTTTAAGAAAGTACTAACTTTTGCATGGAATAGAGTGAAATTTGGACCCTGAGCACATCATAACTGCTATTCAACAAAAGATTTGTAGAGTCTGTAACAAGTCCATAGAAGTCAGGATATTTCTAGGGTAGGCAGCCAGTGTGCTCCAGTTGTGCTGTGTGTGGCCATAACTTTGCAGCCTAAAATGTACATCTCCATTAGAAAAAGCTGGAGGGGTTGAGAAAGGAGAAAGGGATTACCAATGAAGCAGATGAATTCAGGTAATCTTCTTGTAAAATTTTGCTGTAGCTAACACAAGTAATGTTTTGATCTCGTCATAACAAACAAAGGTGATCTTTGGGCCCTATGACACCCTGTGTGCTATTTTGATTACCACAACAATGGTGTTGTATTTGCTGCATTAGGTTTTTTACTACTAAATAGATAATGCAAAACCAAATACTTTTTGTGATCAGACTAAGACCTGAGGGTGTAAAATGTGACTTGCTTAGGTGTTTGAACTCTAAATAACCTGAAACTAGAATTATCCTGAATTTCTGTACTCTCATGAAGCTCAGTATCAGGCCAATTATATTTTGCAAGGTGTAAGTTTTAATTGGAGATATGGAACATAATCAGGTAGTTTCAGAACTGAGTGATGTGATGGTTTGGGAGACCAAAGCCTTTTTTTGATGTGGGACATAAGGCCAGAAGGGAAAAAAGAAGCTATTTTGCTGTCATTTTTCTATCAGCCCAGTGTTTATAGAATAACTGGAGAGAAAGAGAGATCAGAATACAAACACCTTTGCCAATCCAAACCTGTTTCTCTTGTTGATCCAGAAAGAGTCGTTCTATGATATTCCATACTGTGGCCTCCATTGCTCACAGTTTTGTGTTACTCATTCTGCTTTGTATAAATATAATTAAAATTGAAGTTAGCAGGTTCTAGAATGCAGGTACTGCAACTTGCTGGTGAGTTTTCTTACAAAAATGCTGCAGAATGTCAATTTTCTTTATCTCTGATGATTGAGATTATTTGATATGGACTGGAACTGCTCCAAGAAAATGTATTGGTGGAAGTGTTTTCCTCCGGGTGCCCTATAGTTTGAGCAGTCTCAGTCAATGATTCTTATCTGAGAAGATTGTACAGAAACCTCATTTGAAAATGTAGTAAGGGAACTGAAAGGTGAGTTCTTGTAGCTCCAAGAAAAATGTTTTTCCCTGTGATGTACCCTTTTTCTTCAGTAACTATTTAAAGGCTGTTATGAAAATGGGGAACACCAGCAGAGAGACTGTGGAGATCCCAAATGAAATTATGGAGCACTTGTCCAATGCTGCATCCTACTAGAGCAGATGTGTCAGTTCCCATTTCCTTGGGCACTGACTGAGCTCTTTTCTTTTCTGTTCAACTTCATGTTAAGGCACAGAAAAAGGCACCACCCTCACCTTTTTGAGGGTTTTTTTAAGTTGACTGAAGAAATATTTTTATTTAGTGGTTGTATGTGTTGCAGAAAAAAGTTTTGGTTCATATTTGACTGGATTCCTTTGTGTTTGAATCAGCTGCTAATATTTTCAAATTTAAGTGGAATGTCAGACTTCCTTGGTAATGTGATATGAAACTACAGGAAACATCAGAGGACATGGCCCACAAAATGAGCAGAAATCCTGATTAATCAAAACTTCAAAAATTGAAATAAATGGCAATCACAAATTAGTTGCATTGTTATGGCGTACTAATCTTTAATGTGGAGCGTGCCTAAGGCACTATTTGAGTTAACATTTTATTAACAAAGGCACCTAATTTAACACAAGGATTAATATTTTTTATATATTTTGTTGCTAGAATTGTTAGAGTAGTGCTTTGCATTATTCTGATGTTTCTAACAGTCACACCACAGATGCACTTGGCCCTTTGCCGCTTGGATTATAGGCAAGACATAGAATGTTGTTGTTTGAAAGCTAAACTAAATCAGGCTGTTATGAATTGCTAAATACAAGATCAAACCCATAATCCTCTTTGGACAACTGCTAGGAAAAGAAGGACAAAAAGAAAAAGCAGAAGTCTGTACCATGTTTTTCAGGCAGAACAGAATTTCTTGATTTTTAAAATGATATTCTTGCAGGCTGGCTGTTGAGTTTAAGAAGCTGTTATCATTGGGAATTAAGATAATGACACTTATCAGTGGATGGGCAATGTTAGTATCAGGAACTGAAAGAAGATACTTTGATATTTCTCTACAGATTCTCACCACCACTTGACATAAAATCTTGGCTGAGACAACATAAAACTTACAAGTATGTCTTGGAAGATAATAGATTGAGAAACACACCAGAAAAGCTTTAGAGAAGATTTGTTTTTCTGTGGTTTACTTAAGGGGAAAATGCAATCCTTTTTGAAGCACTTTGGCTCTATCACAGGTACAGCAAAAAGTAAAGCAGCTTCAGTGTAGACCCAACTGTTTCCAGTAACAGGATGCAGATCCTTAAGATGAGAACGTTATCATAACATTTCTCTAAGCAGTGATTCATTTTGGGTGCATGTGCACTGCACAAATTGAAGGCTGAAAATGCTTGAGAGAGCTGGTATGAGTCCCTAACACAACACCAAAATTATTAGCATTTGATTTTTAATCAAAAGCTTCTTCATATTATAGTTATTATATTTAAAGGTAAAGAAATTATTTTTTTTTCTTAATTTTTTCGTGATTGGGAATAAAATTGTGAGTTGTTAGATGATGAGGAGTAGCAAAGTTTACTTTCATCAGTTCAAAAAGAAAGAAAGGAGAACGGAGTGAAGATTATTTTATAGGCATGTTATAGCAGAGATATTCTGCTTTTGTTTTCTTTTTTAAAAGCTGTTCTCTTTTTTAAAAACTGAAGCTCAATGAGATCTAATGTAAGTGTCTGTTATATTTCTAGGTGTCTTAGGGATAACTCACCACTGAGAGGTGTGATTTAGCTGAATCCAGTGAAAATGAGAACTCAGTGATCAGGATGAGAGCTCTGCAAAGGGAACACCCCTAAGCCCTCTTTGGGTTTTCAGTATGTGGAGCTGTCAGTAACTCCTCCAGAGCCTCACCTACTGCAATTTAAAGTTATTCTGAGCTTCTGCAGGGTGCACCAAGCAAGACTTTTCTGGCCTAAGTGTACTCTGCGTGTGCATGAGGATCTGTTCAGAGCACTAGTCTGAGGTTTCATCTATTGGAAAACCACTGGAGAAATTTAATAAATTGAACATGAGTATTTGTGTTCTATTATTGTTGCAGAGTCTGTAGAGAAAAATGAAAGGACAGCTGTGAATCCAGTTACATGGAAATAAGTAATGGAAAATACTATTATCTACTTTGTAAACTAAGGAGGAATTTATTCACCTAACCTTACGTGGATAAGCCATCTAATCCAAAAAGATCATCTGGGATCACTGAGTGAAGAAGGAGAAACAGATCCACAGGGCAATTTATTGTCTCTGTTACTCATCTGACAGAATAGGGACAGTTACTCTCCAGATGTGCTCATCTGGCTTCACAGACAATGGGGTAGCCTTCACTGGCAGACTGGTTTTCATGGAATGCCAAGTAGAAATATAAATAAATATTGGGAAAATTCTGGAATTTTCTTGCAGACATCAAAGACCTTTCCTCTTGCGCTTCAGCCAAACATCTCTAGCCAATCTCCCTCCATTTTATACCTCTTCCTCTGGGCCCTTCAATAGAAACATGGAAACGAGATCATTGTGTTCATTTCTGCAGGAATCTTTGCAATACTGCAGACTCTTTCCATGCTTTGGCCTCTGTTTGACCTTGTAATCTTTTTTGTGAGCTAACAACTCTAGTTCAGTCACACTTAAACTGGACACAGCGCTCACACTGAGACTTCACTGGAGCAGAGAGAGGACAAATGATTATTTTGTGTCAATTCCAGAATCCACTTCTATTCACAATTTGTGATAAATGTATAGTTTTCAGAATAGTTTTTTGCATTCAGCAAGTTATTTTCTTTCACTTGAGTTTTTCATGGAAATATTTACAAGATCTCAGATAATTATCGGGCGTATTTTGAAGATTCTGAAAAAAATTTGCAAAGGGTGAGAAACTTTCCTTTTACCCTTTTACAGCATTATGCAAGTCATTATTTGAAACTGGTTTTGCTATATTTCCTACTACTTTGGTTTTAAAAATGGAAATCACCACCTAAAATAATCAGTTTTGCAGTATATGCTTGCACCCTATTTTTGTGACATTCTCTATACTTTAGATACTGAAGATGGTATAATTCCTAGAAAATGTTATCCAAATCTAATGCCATCTTTAATCTCAGCATTCTTCTTAACAATGCTTTAATTTGTTGTTGTTGTTTTTTCTTTCTTTGTTTCCTTTTTTAGAAGGTAAAGGAAAAAAGAGAAATTCTCTTCATGACTTCAAAAAAACAGGAGAGTTGATGCTCATTAAAGTAAACAAAACACTGGAAGTAAAAACAAAGCTGTTAAATACCACAGAGCAATGTGCAAAGAGATGCAGCAGGAACAAGGGCCTTTCCTTCACTTGCAAGTAAGTTATGTATCTTTTTTGGGGTTTTTTGGGTTTTTTTCCCCTAAGGAAACCTGCATAACAGTCTTTGATCAAAGATCTCTCTGTAATTGTCATCAGCGGTAGCTTGTACAGAGAACAACCTAAACATTGTGATTTTTGATTTCAGTGATCTTGCTCTACCTGTCCAGAGAGTGTCAGTCTTCTCTGAGGCTTTATATGAGTTGTCTGTTTTCTTAGCTTGTCCAATCTCTAATGTTTCCCATAAAATAGCTGAAAAAATGTACTCATGTTAAGATGTTGATGACTTGGGCAGCAATGGAGCATTAGGTGAACACTTCTGAGATTTTTATGTCTCTTATGAAATGGTTATTGTCACACATCACAGCTGCAGTATTTCAGCACCACTTCAGGCCACATTCTCTATTCATTCTTTGCACATTACTGCTGCTGAAATCAATGAGAACCTCACACATGGAGCACAGATACAGGCACTGCTGAAGTTCACTGGCAAGTACTGCGAATCTGATACAATGGAATCAAACCTGAGCTGGGGATAGCCATCCTTCAACATCTGCTGTCTCTTAGAAACACATCACGCAGCTGATCACTTATCTGCCTTGTACATAGACTCTGTTATTTTTTGGAACTTATCACTATCATTGTTCTGATGTATTAGACTTATATGATCCCCCTGGCCTCTCTTAGTCTAGACCATTAGCAGTCAATGAAAGGCCATGAATGCAGAAGGATCATGGAGAGAGTGGATGACTTCTGTAGTGGTGAGTACTGGGCTAAATGTGAGCCTGAACTTGAAACATAAAACAATTTTGACAATTGGTACAAATTGAAGCTAGATGAAATGCGACAACAGAAGTTCTTCCTTGGCAGAGCAGGTTCTCAACTGTGATTCAATTCTTCCATAAGCCCTTAATTCCCTCGTTGCAGGATCTTGTCTGTGTCGTTCTGTATTCTGACTATTTACACGTGTAAATAATGAGCAGAGTTACCTTTTGTAGATAGAAAATATTTTCCAGGCACTAATGTTTTTCACGTGGTACAAGGCACGCCTTTCCCTATTGGCAGAGCTTCCACTGATGTCATTGCCAAGAGGATCAGGTTGTATTTAGTGCAACCTGAGTTCTGGTGAGCACCAACAAGGAGTACTGCAAAATTAAGTATCACAGTATAAAACAAATTGTGAATAATGCCAAGCAAACAACAATTCTGTATTCTAGCATCAGTTTAGGAAAACTTTCTCAAGCCACATGTGGTTGCTTTGGATCCTATCTTTTGTGTTCTGAAAATAAAAAGCAAGTGAATATATGTGTCTATTATCTTTTATAATAAAATTAATCAGAATATCTCAGAATTTTTAAAATTTTTCATGTTTTGTATATTTTTTTTGAGACAGTGTCTGATGAATATCTTAAGGGACAGTTTCTCCTTTAATGAATCAAGACAACAATATAGAGGAGACATGAGGGACTTTTGAGAGTACAGCTTGGAAAAGCCCTGCTCACAGATAACAGAATGGCAATCTGTTGTGCAATTACTGTGCACTGAATATGGAGAAGAATTACAGATCCTGATGATTTACTCTCTGAATTCCTGTTTTCCCTGGCAGGCTTTTGGCATGGAAGGTGCTAAAAACCTGCTTTAGCACTAGAGGTGTAGGTGATGAGGTCTTGCCTGTGCTACCACTATGCACTGGGTGCATAGGATTTTCTTTTCTGGGATCTCAGAACATTCTTGTGGTTTCCCTTTTGGCCCCATATGGGTCCTGTTGTAGTGTGAACTGTTCTTTGATGCCACTGTAAACACACATTTTACATGAGTTCCCTTTTAAAGGATCCAGTGTTTACTAATGTTTCCCTTTTATTCCTAGGATCCCAGTCTTTAACTTCATACCAGCACATGGTTGCTACAAGGTGAAATTTGTTGCCAACTTAAATGAAAGCCAATTAGCTTCCTGCCTGCTGTGGGAGCATTCTAAAATAAGAAGTAACACAAAATGACATTTTAAATGCTTGAAATATGAGACTTGAAATTTCCTATGTTTATTGACATTTTCATGGCTTGAGTCTTATACTCCATATCCACGCAGCAGTTCTCCATCACTTGGGTCACAGCACTGATGTTTTATTTTCTCTATGCAAGCTTTATGTAAGAATTAAAAATGGAATTGCTTTGTAATATAATTGTGATAGTAGCAGTGGGAGCAACAACATCTATGTCTGTGCACTGTGAGGTACACAAGCAGGAACAGTGTGAGGTTTCTTTTTTACCAGAAAGTGGTAAAAGTAGCAGATTTCAGGCGCTACAGACTTGTAAAGGTTCAGGTACTCATTATTTTCTGGAGTGGGAGGAAACGAAGACAACTTTCAATTTCTTCATTATAAGTTTCTCTATCACTTGCAAGTAAATTTTGAGTATTTTATTGGTTAATCATTAATCCTTGCTGGTTTTTATTCTAACACTTTTTTGTTGAAGTTAATATATTTCACTTTTCAGAACAGATATTTCCTCTATTCCCTTGCTTCATTTCCAATTGAGTTGCAAGATCCTTATTTAGACTTTGTTTTTTTCATAACATTATTCCTAAAATCTTCCATCAAAGGACTCCTTAGATTCCCTTATGCTGTGTTTTTGACTTCATAAAACTCTGTGCCTTTTTTTCTGCCTTCCCTATCAGTCTTATCAATCTGCTGCTGCTGTTGAACTGTTCTATTTCTTTGCTTCATCACCCTTTGCATTCCATTACTCCCCCTGTTTTCCTACAGTTATCCTTGCCATTCTTCCCACTCCAATTCCTATGGATAAAAAAAAGTCAATATAGTGACTATTTTATTTGCTATACAGGTGACTTTTGCAGGTGTGCCCCTTCCTTAGCTGCAAAGTTGTCACTGTCTTATCCTTTGTAATCTGCTGGGAGTGTGTGTATTTACACAGGAAAGGAATTTCAGTGTGGACAACAGAATTTCAGTACCTGATAAGAAGATCTACAGACTATCTCAGCACGAAGAGAAACAAAAAAACTTGTTGTGATCGGCAGTATCAGTAGAAGAAAGTCCAAGAATTTGCTCAAATATGTTGACTTTGGAGGTATAAAAACCCTCCAGATTTGGGTCCAAGAAAAGATTGTTACAAACTTTTCTACGCAGAAGTGGTTGAAGCCAAACTGGAAAGAAACCAAAAGGCAACTGAAAGGCAAAAACTGAAAGAATAGTTTGTAAACAGTGCATTCTGCATTCCCACTTTAGGAGGGAGGAGCGGAAACGAAAATGTAATTGGAAAGGCAGGAAAGGTCAAGGATATTTTTGTGAAGATGGAGTTAGAGGCACTTGGATATACTCGAATTTGAGAATCAGCCAGAAGAGAACAGAAGGCTGCACAAGGGCAGAGGGATGAAGGTTAGCAGGTTGGAAACATTTGGAGTCAACAGAGTAGAGAGAGCAGTTGGATGCAAAATCTGTTTGGTGATGGATACGATAATGAAGAAGATTTTCGAAAGAGGGAAGACTGGGGAGATTGGATAGGATCTTGTAGCATTTTTAACTGAAGCCAGCAGGTTCTCACATGGAAAGCTTGTGTGGTGAATTAAATGAAGATCAAGGAACTTCTTGCTGAAGGATGCAGTGCTAAAGAATATGGCATAGCCAAAGTATGGATGAAGTGTAAGAAATCAGTGTGACGCTTGGATATTATCAAGTAGTGTTAAAATGCATTCTGAGATCAAAATAAAATATGTCAGAAGGTATGAGATGAGTGACAAAAATGTAGATTTTGTGGTAAAGCAATAATATCAGTTATTTTTTGTTTGGTTCAAATGAAAAAAGTAAGGAAAAAACATCTGTGTAGTTTTCTTTTTTTTTTTTTTTTTAATTTCCTTATTGGAATAACTGTTGCCCCCTCCAAGGCAGTCAATAGTGTTTAAAAAAAAACCTTTAAAATATTTTACCTATAGTTAAAGACTATCTTTTCAAAACTGTTGTAGAAGAAAAGATCTGCATTTTTCATTTCAAGTATTGAAAGAAAATGTTTTTATTCTGTGGATTTGTTTGTCTTTCTTACCCTCCCCCATATCTAGTCAATTCAGCACACATTGTACTCACTCTTAGAGAGCAGTTAAAAATAAGAGAAAAAAAAAAAACAAAACAAAAGTGAGCAAGGACAAACTCTAGGTACACTATCACAGTTTATTTTATTAATGAAAATAAAAATAAAAATAAAAATAAAAATAAAAATAAAAATAAAAATAAAAATAAAAATAAAAATAAAAATAAAAATAAAATTAAAATAAAATAAAAATAAAAATAATCTTGTTTTTAAACAGCTCTGTTGTTCTAGGAAAGAAACAGATTCCTTGTGCTTGAATTTTCCTCAATCCATCAGTGTGAGACACTTAACTATTTCAGAGGCATATTGTAAGCATAGTAAAGATGATGTTTTAGTCTTCATGGTTTTTTTTTTCCCAGAGAGCAGCATAACTGAGGACACAAAGGATGTCTCAGTCACATTTATCTATGTTTTAAAATAAAGATCTTTAATGACAAGGGAACTCTTAGATTAGTGTGAACAACCAAACTGGTATTTAATGTAATGACCACATCAATTTAATTTCTTTGTTTCTTTGCTCTTGTCAGCACAGTTGTGGGTTTAAATAGTAATTTGGACTGTTTCTCTGACTTTCCCAGTAAAAATAAATCTGATGTCATTGCATGCTCCTTGGCAGGCCATGTGTCATTATTATAAACCACACAGAGATTTTTTTCTCATCCAGATTTTCTTTGCAGGGCCTTTGCTTATGACAGAGTTACAAAACGGTGCCATTGGTTATCCTTCAACAGCTTGACAAATGGTGTGAGAAAGAAGCAAGACCATGCGTTTGATCTGTATGAAAAGAAGGGTAACTGATTTATTTACTGATTTTATTTTTCCAGCTAGGGAGGGGAAAAAAAAAACCAAAACCCTGAGGTCAGTCAGTGATTTTTTGGCTGTAGGAACATCCTGGGCATGGGTGCTTTTAAGCATTTTGAAAGCTGCATCCTACAGTTTTATTAACACATATTCTGAGTTTGCTGTCATGCAAATTTGTCTAAATACTTACTGTTGGTCAGTTTTCCAATCTACATATTTGCCTACCATCATAAACACTAGTTTCAGTTTAGTACTTCAGTTTACTACTGACCAGCTCAGTTGTATGAGCTACCTTTTATTACTTAATGTGGCTCTTATTTAGCTCATTAATGAGTAGGATACTCAGGTCCTCAGACATGGAGTTTTGCTCAGATACATTGGAAACATTTACAGGATTTTTTGGGGGGTCAGATAATGATCAATATTTGGAAAAAAGAAAAGACAGGCATGTATGTCAACAAATAAACATTATTTTGAAGAATTAAGTATGTAAAGGCTAATAAATATATTGTTTTGATGTGAAAACAGATGATGAGCTTTGTTGTTTCATACATTAACCAAATCTCTTATCATCTTCTCTTTTATTTCAATAGATTATGTCAGAAATTGTATCATTGGAAAAGGAGCAGACTATAAAGGAACAATATCTGTTACCAAAAGTGGTATCCAGTGTCAGGCCTGGAATTCAATGATCCCCCATGAGCACAGGTAAGAGTTCAGGAGCAGAGACAGTGGGAACAGTGCCCAGACAGCTTCCATAAAGCATAAGAATTTATGGGAAAATTAACTTTAGGCAACAAAATCTCTTAGGTATATTCTTGCCTTTCTCCAAGAGATGCTATTCTACAGATCCCAGAAAATCCCTATCCTGGATTTTCTCTAACATGGTCTCTCCTAATGTCAGCCTGTGTGCCTGTATCTCTTTCTTTCCTGTATTGGGGTTATTTTTTAGCTGTTTGTATCCTTTTGATCTCTTAGCTACTGGCAGAAACAAATATCTGCATTATTTCAGCCCAGGATCTGGAAGTTCATCACTGTTTTCTAATCAGGTCCCAAGGAATGAGCAATTTTGAAAACCACATTATTAGGAAGCAGGGGATATTCAGCCACCTATCCCCTTAGTGTATAATATTGTTAATATATTTTGCATAGTTACTGTCAATTCTCTGTTATTTATAGAATATGTTTAAACTCTATGGAGCACTTAGGCCAGGCAACAAATCCATGGAAAGGACTTAGGAGGCTTTTGAAATCCTTCCCTTCAGATCATACGAGCAATAACTAAAGACTGAGGGAGCATGTACAGGACTTAGCTCTTCAGATTAGGACCTTGTACAGTGAGAAACTGAGACCAAACCTACACCTTGAGAGTAAATCTAGTTGAACTCTATTGGCTAAGGAAAAAGAGAAGTAGGAAAAAACCTGAAGCCAGTTAGAGTAATGGTAAAAACATTCATCACAACAAATGTTCCCGGAAACCAGTAAAAGGACTACAAAGTACTGGTCTACTCTTTAATCACTTCTGTTTAAATATTTTTGTACTGGCTTTAGCCATGTAGATAATAAAACTTTAAGAGACAAAACCAAAATGTCCTTTCACCCATGAGCTTGGTCTCCACATTGCTGCCTTTTGCTCCGGACTCCCAGGGTCAGCAATTTGTTTAGGAGGAGCCAAACTGGAGATGGCTGGTGAGGAACTGGGCTGTGCACTGCTCAGTCCTGTCCTGACCAAATCAATCCTGTGTGCAAGAGGATATCTTGGAACAACATTAAAAGGCAAAGGATAGTTTAGTTCTGTCCTCTTATGATGTGTTACAAAGCTGAGCCTCAGGCTCGGACTTACTGGACTTGGCTCTTCCAGTATAGACAGCAGTGTCTGCTTTGCAGTTTGGGACCAGACCTGTTCTTAACTGGGAGCACACCATAAGTACCACCAGATCCCAAAGCAATGACTTCTTGAGAGTCAGCACCTTGAAGTATTTATCTTCTTCCTTCAGAATTGAAAGAATTCTAAATGGTTATATCCTAAGCAGAAATGAGCATTTATTCTACATAATATATATGTGACTTTATATAATTAGAGAAAGGAAAGTGTCTGGATGGCACACATTATCACTAAATTGAATTTTAATACACAGCATACACAGTTTTATCACATACGCAGTTCTATCCAATGCATTTGGACAGCCACTCTTTGATGAATTTTATGAGAGTGACTCTTCTCCTGCCTTGTGCAATAAGTTTAATTTTTAAAAGGTCACCGGATAAATGAGGTGGCTGCATGCTAATTTTGTTTTTCAACATCAGAAAATATGATTTCATCATCAGAGACATGAGGGAGGTGGGAAGAAGCAGACAGTAGTGGTGTGTTTGGAACTTATTAGTACAAAAGACTCAGCTTTTTAGGTCAGTTTTTCTCAACAGCTGATTGTCACAAAGTGCCATTGGAGAATAAATCCCTTTTCCATATTTAAGAGAGAAATGTATTTTAAATATTTTTAATTATATTTTTTAGGAAAAACTGAAATAACTGAAAATTTAAACTTTTGCTTCCATCTAGCAAGTCATATTTTTATTTATTTGTATTCCATCAGAATACAGAGATTCCCAGCAAAACCCTGCTTTCTATTATTGCTATCTTCATCCCAATACAGATTTTAAGACTCTTAGATAGTTTTAAATTTAAAAATCCAATGTAAATCAGGCTCAAAGAGAAGTGGTCAAAGAGCAGACCAGTACTTCATAGACTTTTGGCTAGTTTCCATGGCTTTTGTGTGGCTGAATCTGTTTTTACCATTACTCTTACTGGCTTCAGTTTTTGGCTTTTTTTCTTTTTTTCCTCACCTAATGTAGATGAACTAAATCATCAGTTTTAGGAGTGGCCCTTTCCTCCATTTCTGTGTAGATCTTTACTGCAGCTCATCTTTTTCTCTCTCAAGACTCTTGCTTTAGTACCTGTTGAAGCCATTTGTGTATCTGACCCATCTTGCATCCCTAATGCTACTCATTTAGACTTTTCCTTTTTTTAATGCTCTTACAGCATATCTGATGTAATTTGAGATGCCTTTTCCCTGCACTTTATAATGAGCAGAAAAGTTAAATGGAATATTCTAATATCCCATCAAAAATGTTTACCTGGGGGTCTTTAATTAAAAAAAAACCCAAAAGTTTAAGATATTTATATTATAAGACTAAAGAGGAAAGAAAGAAGCACCAACTTCATAGGCAGCAGGAATGATATAAAAATTAATCTCTTTGAGCACCAAAAAAAAAAAAAAAANTAATCTCTTCAAGCACCAAAAAAAAAACACCTCTATGTAATCCTTCCACATTGCATTGACTAAAACCACAATGTGATTAAAAGAGGTATTTTTCATTTCATTAAGTTAAAGTATTTCATTAATGGGAATCAAACTTGAATGAAATGTCACATATCAAAATTTACTTCTCTCTCTCTCTCAAACCACTCAAAATAAAATATTAGATATTAGAATAAAAGGTGCATTATTTATTCTATTTCCACCAAATCTTAAATAATGATTAAAAAAATGGAGCAAATCTTGTAAATCTCAAAAAATTAAATAAATTAATTCAGTTTCAGGTTTTATGTGAACCCCTATGTAGCTAGTCCAGTATTTCAATTAACCAAAAAACCTTCATGAGACAGGTGTCTGATTTTAAGGTATTTTCTAACTCCAGGGATTTAGCTGCTGTTCAGTATTGCTGCAGTGTAACTGGTAGAGAAATGCCACTGGATTTGTCTGCCATGTGCAGCCTGAATGTGGCCATGAGCTGTTGAAGTGGCATTGAACAGAACAGCTTTGGGGTTGGGTTCCTTACTATGGGGTTAATTCCTTATTTTAGTAGCTACCACTACTTTTATTTGTAAATATTTATATATTTCTGTGTGACTTGTGTGTGTGTGTCACTGTGTATGGCAGGGATTGTAGATTTAAGCACATACCTGAGAAGAAAACACCTTGACCCTGGACATTTCAAGTCAGCTGGGGTGCTGTTAAATGTCTGAACATACACAATGCAATTATGAGTGGGTCTGTAAGTAGCAGACCCTAAAGTGTCAACAGTGGGGCTTGTGGCAGAACATGAAGGAAAACCAGCTAAAATGGCATCTGGGTAAATCCCTTGTGCTGAAATGCAAAGCAGTTTTTCCCTGGTTTCAGGCAGTGAAAACCTCTCAGCACGGTGCTCATCCTCACATGCTGATGGATCAGTGTTTGCTGCTGCCTGAGCAGAGGTGCAAAGAGAGTTGGTTTCACACAGTAGGTGAGCTCTGAGCCCAGCTGGAGCTGCTGTATGTGCCAACACGCACAGGAAAGACAGGGCTCACCTGGATACGGACCCCGGCCAGCCCTGTGCACCCAGAGCTGCTGAGGGAGAATCCAGAGCAGGCTGGCAGGGAGTGTGTGACTGCCTCTGGCTCTGCCCTAGATAGTTAGCTCTGGACAGCTGAGGGATGGGAGTAAAACTCTCTAGAGCACGCTATGGGCTAGACAAATTGTCCCAGATTTAGGCCATTTAGGTTGAGTAATCCCAACTGAAGATGTGTACTTGTGTACGGGCAGATATTTGGGTGTGTGCATTTGCTTAGGCAGGGTGGAGGGAGAAGGAAGCAGAAATGCGATTGTTTCTAACTGTTTGTAAAAATAGTGTGATTAACCCCAACATTTGCATGCTCTTATACTGTAATGATTGTCATTTTAAAACTAGCTTTTTGCCTTCGAGCTATCGGGGAAAAGACCTGAGGGAAAACTTCTGTCGAAACCCCCGAGGGGAAGAGGGAGGCCCCTGGTGTTTCACCACCAGTCCGGGGACACGCCACGAAGTCTGTGACATCCCCCTCTGCTCTGAAGGTAACCCAGCACAGCTTCTGCTCAAAACTGCCTCTACTCTGCTAGCAGCAGCTGCATAGTGCTTCCAGGAATCACTTACTCACGGCCTTTAGAGAAAGGATAGGTGATTTCTCAGTGACAGTAACTCATATAGCAAGAAAAGAAGTTGTTAGAGGAAGAGGAGGTCTTGTGATGTTCCAGTATGCTGGAAGGTTTTGGGCTCAGCAGCTTTTTTCAGGTTATGGAGGAGCTTGAACAATGAAGTTGTGCTGATCAAACAAATGTAACCATAGTAGTCCATAGTGAATCCATTAACAATTTCACATTACTATGTGATAAAAATCATCTACTGCCATTCCATAGTAAAACCAGCTTTTCGTCTTCTTTGTGATGGAAATACAGATACTGGATTACAAGATGAAAGCTTAAGATAAAGCATGCATTTGGTGTTTTGAATAAATACTGTAAATAAGTGTAACACTTTGCAAATCTAACCCCATTTGACTTTCAAGTCACAGTATTTGAAAGACCCTTTATATGCACCATTGCATTTGTTGACTTTTAAGTTCTGCTAACCTCAGCTCTTATATCTTGCTAATCAGCCAATTCAGTTCCAGTCAATCAACCTATTTAAATCTCCAAGATAGGATGCCTTCAATTTTCCTGTTAATGTGTCACATGCAACAGCTATGCTGTTGTAAGGAAAGGAAGAGGAGAGGGAGGGAGAGAGGAAAAGAAGGAGGAATAGATTAATTTACATGGAGCTTGAGAATTTGTTAAATCTATCATTTAAAGATAATCTTATGTGAACTTCAAAAGGGATATTTGACCTGGAGCTCCCTTTAGGATGAAGACTTTGGTAGCTGATGTTTTGAAATATCTGTAATTCCATAAAATTGTATTTTTTAAATTATACTTCCTTACAAGTAGTTGTTGTTTGAAGAAGTTTGTCTAAGTTAGTTCTGTTGAATTTGTTTTATGTTTTCTGACCTTTTATTCTAAATGTTGTTCAACAATGCTTTCAGATTCCATTGGTAACTTCTGTCCACTCTCCCTCCATGCCTCCTACCCACTTTCTCAAAGCAGGACTGAAAATGTATCTTAAAACCATTATCATAAAAAAAACAACAGTATCATATATTGCTGAAAGGGCTGGGTATATAAAGGGACATACTGTACAGCACTGAAACTGGGATTCCACCAATATTCTGCTCTTAAACTTGTCCTGTAGTTATACTGTGACTTAGAGTGATTTAGAAAAATAAACGGTGTTTAATTAGATAATATCATCTTTAAAAAATACTTATTCATTAGCTATGTGTCTCTCTCTCTCTATTAGTAACCATAAGTAATGTTAGTAAAATACTGATAGGAACATGAATGCCTCTAGTAGCTCCCCTCTACCTGCTTCAAAACTGTAAGTGTGCTATACAGTGATAAAGCATTTAAGCACCTGGATTGGTGCTAACAGACACAATTATGTTCCAAAGGGCATTACACATACCAACCCAAGAGAAAGATACCCTTTTTTGATACCTCTTTAGGTTGGTGTCATTATATAAGAGCAGGGACACATTGAGGGTTTTTCTTTGATGATTTTTTTTTGTAGTTGTTGTTTGTTGTTCTTGTTGCTGGGGTTGTTTGTTTGGTTTTTTTGTGGTTTTGTTGTTGGTTTGTTTTGGGGTTTTTGTTTGGTTTTTCGTTTGTTTGGTTGGTTTTTTTGTTTTTGTTTTTTTTGTGGTATATGTCATCAGTGTAATAAATACTAATGTTTATATTTTTCCTAGTTGAATGCATGACCTGCAATGGAGAGAGTTACAGAGGGCCAATGGATCACACCGAGACAGGCAAGGAGTGTCAGCGCTGGGATCTTCAAAGGCCCCACAAGCACAAATTTCGTCCAGAGAGGTAACTTCTCCTCCCTCCCAAGCAAGATCATGTGGTCATAATTTGAAAATTGCACACATTCTGGAGCCAGCTGAGCAAAACTAGCATTAGCACAGCTGAAATTTATGGAGCTCACCAGTTTTAGATGCTTGGGCTCCTGGCCCATGATGTAGGGTGGCTACTGACACGATGGAGATGCAGTTCTGGTTACAACACATGCCTGAGCAGTGTACTAATGCTGCTACTGCTTTAATTGATCAACAATTCCTCCTTAGTTCCTTGACAGTAAATAAATAACCTCTGACTATTTCTGTATATATTGATATGCAGCTGCAGTCAGCTTAAATACCTTAATCACACAGTAAACAATGATTTAAAGTCCTACATTTTTATTAAATTTCTTAACAGAATTAATTAATATAAACTTCCAATATTGTCAAATCACAATATCCTCCTTTTTGCAATATTGAACAGCTTTAAAGTTGTAGGTGGCCTTCCATTATAATCACGTTTAAGTGTCCAATCTGTTTGATTGAACTCTTTGCCCATTACATGTGTTTTTTAACCCTGAGAAAGGATTTAATCATTCTGTTTAGCATTTTAAGAACATGGATTATTTATTTTTTTTCATTTAGGCACTGATTCACAGTGCCAAAAGTTGAGTCAGAAGTAGCAAGACAAATTTCATCCCTGTTAGGGTTTGTCTTACAGGGCCAAATTCACCCAACTGCAAAGGGTCATCTATATTACACATTTCTGAAAGTATTGTGGGAGGAAGGGGGTGGGCAGGGGTTAGGCCACACAGGAGGAGGTCTCTGTTCATCTCAAACTGGACTAAAGTTTCAATATAGTTTTATTCTGGATTTTGGATTAACTCAATTTATATATAGTTTTGAATAAACTCAAACTGCCAGACGGAGACTCCAAGAATCAACAAAACCAGAGTGATTAAGACCTTCCACTGAAATTATCTTTTTATATGTTGAAGTGGTTCACCAAATAAAGCATTATTTTTATTCTAAGAAATAGAATAAAATAAATAAAATCTACCATGTACTGGTAGATTGTAGAAAGCCTGATTATTCAGCAAAACATTGAGGATCTGCAGTTTGGAGCTTATGTGGCATAATCTGTTTTTTCCCTTGGCTTGGACGATCTGCTTCATGAATAATAGCAGGCTATCCCATTGTTCTGCCACAATAAATATTTTGTATTAGCAGAGTGGGACTGAAGATAATCTGTTTCTGAGTTTTGCCATGCACTTACTGTGAATTCTAGAATAAGTCACAGAAACACTTTTGTTCCTTGGGAGTGAAACATTTATAGAACTCCTGGGTACAAACAATAATAATTTTACTGTCAGGAGGAAATTTCTTTTTTTCCATTAATTTCTGATGGTTTGGAAAATGGCTTTTCAGACTAACCACAGTCTTACGAACAATCGTGTTCCTCTTTGAAATAATTCCTTCTGAGAACATCTTCTTGAGAGTTTTCAGACAGTAATAAAGTGCTTTTTTTTTTAATCAAAAAGCAACCCATCCAGACTGGACTGACCTGTATGGGCTTTCCGAAGAGGAATGTTTCTGAGATACTGATATTAATTAGCTCTGTGAATAGTCAGTAAACATAGCATCAATTATACTTTGATTAAACCACATTTTCATAATGTTGAAGGTATTGGTTTGCTGGGTTGTGGGGTTTTGGTTTTTTTTCATAGTCATGTAAGTCGACAATAAGAGAAAAGGTCTGGAACAAATGACCCAATAAAACACAGCAGCCTCTAGAGACACTTGTAATATATAATCCAGGTGTAATGTAAATAACCTGGAAACCAGGAAGTATTATCTGGACAGACTTAAACCTATTTTCATTTATGGCTTCATCAGTGCAACGATGAAGAAAAGGAATAAAGATGATAATCTTTCCAAATGCACCAGTCTACCTGCTGTTGGACAGTGCTTTTGGCTTAGAGTAAATACAACTCACTTTTCTGTCACCGCAAGGAATTGCTCCACATTTACTCCCCTCCAAGGTCAGTTACTGAAGATGCTTACTGTCTGTTTAGGTGTGATTGAACTGAGCAGAAGGAATCCCCCCAAACAGCTCCTGTATGGCCCATTTTTTAGCTACTAGTGAATACAGGATTCTATTCTGAAACTTTACTCCTCTTGTGTACTTCTCACGGGCACAGTTATGCCTCAGGATGGAAGAGCTGGAGATCAGCATCTATCTCTTTAAAAAGAATAAATGTTATCTCTTTGGGTAATACTCTCCTTTCTTTTCTCTAGAGGCTGAGATAGAGTCTTGATTTTGACACCACATATGTATCTTGATGCATCATTTCAGTTCTGGCAGAGAAGTACAGCTACTGCTGTTTCAAGGAGGGAAAAACCAGAAATACATAGTTCTGGAACATCTCTGACACCTCAGGCTCTTTCTTAGGTCTAAGAAAGGGGTTTGTGCTGAAGTGTACTGGGGAAGGAGTGTGCACAACAGAGACAGCCCTCAGGGAATACTTCATGGGCTCCCTACTGAATTGTGTGGAACAGTTTGAAGCCCTGGTATTTCTCTTATTGCTAATATTTGTTTCTTAAAGGTATTAGTTGGCTTTTTTAATAGCAATTGTTGCTTACTGGGTATGAGGGATGTCCCCCTGAATATTGGGGGAAGAACCATTGACTGGGAAATACAGTTTTGCTTTAGAAAGGGACAAGTAGATCCAGTAGGTGAAAAGATATGGCTCACAGGCACTACTCCCATCCCATGAAGAGACTCAAAGCTTGACCCTTTAAGAACATCTCTACCTAAGTTTTAATTAGTAAATTATCCTTTTTTTGATATACTGTGGGAACATGCCATATAATTTTAGGAAGGATGGAGTATTCAGTGCAAAGACAGACATTTTTATTCTAGAACATGGATTCTTTACATTGAGAGCTGTTTCAAATGTTTTTTGTGAGCTTTGACTGCAGATACTTTGCCATTCCTGCTCTCACCTTGGGTCATGGATGGTAAAATACATTTCCACGCTATTTGACAGGGAGCGTGTTCCACCAGCATCAAGGCTCATCACTGCACCTACAGGGAGGCCAAACCCATATTGTTTTCTGTTGTGTTACTAGCCCATTTACTAATTTTTGGGAAATCCTTGGACATAACTTGTTCTTTACAGTTTAATACCTAGCAGAAAACAGTGTACTGCTGCTAGATCTGAAATTACCACATTCTTGACTGCCACCAAATTCTCAGATTGGTGAGGTTTCAACTTGGTGGTATTGTTGTCATTTTTTTTTAAATTCTACTTAAATCTTATCCTTGTCCCTTGTATAGTTGAAGGAACATAATTTTTTCTAAGAAATGGAAGATCAACTTGCAAATGAGTCAAAATAAGTTAATCATTTGACAGAAAAAGCATCGTAGCAAAAACATACACTTGTGAATATATCTTCCTCTGCTTGTGTGAAGCACATCTGCTTGTAGTTGTAAATGGATTCAGGTTCCCAGGTAGTTAACTTTATTGTTCTCATACATACTATTCAAGTTTCCCTCTGAGGCAAATCTACTTTTTGTTTCTTTTGCAAACACATTTCAATAAAACTGGAAGGCCAAGACAAGTTGTATTCACTAGAGAAAAAAAAACCCAAAACCCTGATGCATTTATCTCCTTCAAGTTTACAGATGTTAGTATCATGTATTTATACAAAAAACCTCTACATATCTTGGATGTCTGTCTGATCATCAGTGATGGTTGTAGGAATGTGGAAACATTTAAATACAGCACAATAGCACAATATTATCAAATCTTAATGAGATAAAGTGAGACGGAAGTTATTTCCTTATTTTTATCCTCTCTCTCCCAATGCTTGAAATGAGGGCGTGACCAAAAATGAGCTCTGTTACACAAATGGAGCTATCATTACTAGCATAGCTACTCAAAATAGCTTCCAGTTTGAACCCAGGGCTGTTGCACTGAAGAACCTGTTTTCTTAATGAATCCAGCATGGCAGGCAGTATTTAGATAATCCACGTTTAATTGCTCTGTTTCAAAAAAAATGAGTGGCTTAAGTGTCTGGTCATCAGTTGACAGACACAAGAGCAAGAGTTTAGCAATTAGTGGAGTTGGCCTATCCGGTACCCTGTGCATTAGCACAGCAGGGAGGCCCCTCAGTGGAGGTCTGATTCTGCTGCAGATTTGGAAAGTGTTTATATGTTATTAACTTTTCTCACAGCATTAAAAGCGCATTTGCATCCATCCTACAGGATCAGACCCAAAGTTAACAGGAACCGGTTCTTGTTTGCCTCTGCTGAAATCTGTCCTTTAAGTACCTTGTGGAAGGCAGTGCAGTGTTGCCAGGAAGGCTTCCCTGACCAGTTTCTCACTGTGGTTTGCAGATATCCTGACAAGGGCTTTGATGATAATTACTGCCGCAATCCTGATGGCAAGCCGAGACCATGGTGCTACACTCTTGACCCTAACACCCCCTGGGAGTTCTGTGCAATTAAAACGTGTGGTGAGTTCAAGCAAAATTTATTACTTCCTTTTCCTTCCCAAAATCTGGACACAGATATTTCAGGCAGTGTAGGACCACCGCCAGTTCATTCATTGCCCTTCACTGGCTTTTAAAACATGGCTTTCAAAGAGGGTCTCCTATAAACACTTTATATTTAATCTGGACAGGAAAGAAGAGTTGTGTGTTACATACCACTGAAATATGTGTATATCTTATGTACTGAGAATTGCATTAAAATGCACTAAAATCAAGAACTAAAAAAGTGAGGCAACAAAATCATGAGGATCTCATGTACAGTATCAGTTTGGCCATGTGGGACATTTGCATTGTCATTTGAGAGTACCAAATACCATTTGGTGCACAGACAAAATCCCTCCTCAGTGTCCTCTGCTAACAACTCTTCACTGCTTTGCAGTTCAAGGCCTTGGGTCCTGACCATTCACTGTGCTGAAGACAGAATTATTAATTTCCTCATAGGTCTCTCCGTGTTATTCAGCACTCCCTATCAAAGCAGTCCACAGGCAATGAATTTATTTTCATCCATCAGCTACAAGAGTGTGGCATTTGTTAACCACATTTGAGAGACAAAGAATTGAATCAAAGTGACATTAAGGTGTACAGTTATTGGATGTTCACTTTGAGGTGCTCTTGTTTAGCATTTTAGAGCTTATTGCAGCATGTCTACAAAGCTCAGATCATCTTAACTTTGGTGACAGCTCTGACAGCTCTATTTTACTGATAATTAGATGTCTTAAATGAGAAGTAAAGGGACAATGAGGAAGGTAAAACTCTTGGACATTCCTTGAAAACTTGTGCAAAGCAATTTTTTTTTTACTTTTCTGGTAACACTGGGGCTAAGGCAGATGGTAGAATCAGTTTTGTTGAGACATGCTTTAAATATTGGGATGGGTGGTGGGGAAGAGGTAAAAGCTCTGACATGGAACTTTATCTGTGAGCAGTTGCTGCCTAAACAGGGATCCTCCACCTTCAATTAGAATTCTTATCAAACAAATTACACCATGTTTTCTGCCTGAATCACCAATAATTCCGAATTTTCTCTCCCTGGCTGTTAGGCCAGTTCTACTATCTTAGAGGTTCAGTCTGGTCTAATCAATTTGTCAATTTATGAAATGCAAGGGTTGAGTAAGAATATTTTGTATGTCCTGATGTAGAGTATTTTAACTTACTCTATTTTATGTCATTGTAATTCCAGTATAAGATTTAAGTATTAAATTATCAAACTGATTCCACCGTAAAAAAGACAAAGTTATTTTGATACTTTGGGCAATGTCTAATCAGGCTCTCCAGAGACAGAAGAAATTTGGCAGGATTGCTGCTTATTTTGGGTCAGGCACTCATTAAGTCACACCCATGTTGAAAGTCTCACCTGTGAACTACAGGACTAATTCATGTCTTTGTATCTAGACTTACGGATAATCTTTGATAAAGGGGAAAGCTCAGATTTTCTCCTTTGTGAACACAGATTGCTTAGCTGTGCAAATGAATCATCTTCCAAGTTTTTAGTTACTCCATTAAGTAGGGAGTACTTAAGTAGGTATAACCCAGTGAAGATTTTTGGCCTGTGTTGGTTTGGGTTTTGTTTTGGTTTGTGGTTTGTTTTTTTAAACTAAACTGTGCTTCCTACACTTCTCCAATTATTAGATAACGTATGAATCATGTGTAGCATACTAGAACTGTTCTTTTCCCCTGGTAAATATGTTACTATTATGAAAAAAAGTATTCCTAAGTTACAGCTGACTGTTTCACAAATGCAACTTTTATGAACCTTTATCCTTTGGCATTTCCTGAGCTGATGTGTCAGTGTTCTGAGGATTCACATCTGGCTTTGTTGGTCACGTAAGCTTACGCCCCATGCAACTTCCAGTATCTGCAGTCTCAGCCTTATAAAATAGTTGGGTGGGAGATCTCCTGAAAACTACTGGATTATCACCTCTGTCTACCAAATCTCAGTAGAGCCCTGAAGAAAAGGTAAAGACAAAATGAAATTAAAAAACCCTCCAAGACACAGTGCAATGATTTTCATATTGTGATGAAAGCCTTTTGTCTCATTTCTAGGCAAAAGTTCACTGAAGGAACTAGAAATTCTTTCCTTCAGTTAGAGACTGTATTAAAATCAGTGAAAATTGCACATGTAAAAATGTATTTTCCCTGCAGAATACTGTATCTCTTTTGAAATTAATAAGGCAATCTATATGAAAAAAAATACTAAAGTAGGGGTCTTGGAAGGTTAATCCAGCAGATATTTTCAAAGGGTTTTTCTCACAGGCACTTAACATTGCCCTCTATGTAAGATGCAGTGATGCTCAGTACTTTCCTTTATAACCCAGTGAAGGAATTTACTTATGATGCTACTGTTAAATCACCATCTTGATAGCCAGAATACTAAGAGAAAATATCAAAACCCTGTTTTCAGTTTTCTGTCTTTCTTGAGGCTCATAAAAAAGCTGTTTTCCCACCTCCTAGCAGGGAGCCCAAAACACTTGGCTATTCTGGGTTTCGGTGGCTGCTCTGTGTTTCTGAAGCTGGGGCTGTTTGCAATCTCAGAACACTAAAAAGAGATCATGAGTTATAGGTCTTTATAGCTTTGTGGTTTGGATTCTCACACAGGTTTTTAATTCCTATGCTGAGGACTGTTTATTTAATTTACAAGAAATACTAATTAGGAAAAATGCTTTGCAAATCCAAGTCCTTGGACCACATACAAAAATGTAGGTGTCCTCTCTTTGGGGAGTGACCACAAGGCAGCATGCTGCTTGTGGCTTTTGCTACATGTCGTGAGTGCTAGTGTGCTCTATAGCCAAAATGCTGACAACAGCTCATATACAAAATTTTCGGCAAAAAAAGTTGGTGGAAGGAAGTGTTTAGAAAATAAATATGGTTTTAAGACTGAAGAGAGAGAGGGCATTGTAATTTTACTTCCAAGCACAGAATGCAGCATAAAACATTGTGGCTTGCAGCCAGGGCTGTGAGAAAGAGATGACAGGAGCAATTAGGAATTAGAGATGGCTCAAGCTGCAAAAACTGGATTTGGATTAAGACTTTGGGGACCCCAGGACTGGTTTGAAGTTGCTCACATATGTGTCTGTGGTTTTGGCTTGAGACAATTTTTAGTTAGAAGAGAGGATAAAAGGACAACTAACAGCAATGAAGAAGTGTAGGACGAAATGAAGAAATGGAAGCAGTTCCAGCAAACATGAAAAAGGAAAATGACTCTTATTTTGGCTTGAATGAGAACATTGACTACAGGGAAGACAGGAGTAGGGAACTAACACTGCTTTTAAAAAAATACTCAAACGGGTAGCAGCTCCTCCATGGATGAGCTTTAGAGGTGCTGAGGCTCATAAAGGAAGCTATGTATATTCATTTGAGAACTGTAAGGCTTTTTGGAATTACTGTGCTAAGGACAGTGTTTCATTGATGCCTATCTGATGTCCAGCTTATCCAGATGCCTTTACTATGGATTTAGGCTTTGCAACCAGTAGTCACTGACAATAGTCAGGGGTGACCAGAGCCTGAAAAGCCCTGAGAAAATTCAATATAGGCCTCAGCTTGATGGGAAAGAACAATTAATGAAACACCAAAACTGAGAACCTAGATCTAAAATGAACTGGTGCAGTGTGTTCCCAGCTTTTGGGAAGGCAAAAACCCATCAGTATTTAATTATTCATTCTTTAGAAACAGAGATTTCAACTGCCCATTTGAATGCACAGTTTTGATTAAAGAGTTATGCAAAACATCATTGTATGCAAAAATTAAAAGTGAGACTCATTTAAGGTTGATATTTGTGTAAGATAAAGATTTTTGTAGAAAGGAGGCAGTGAAAAGAGACTGATATTTAGTGGTTGATAAAGTGTTAACTTCCATCTCGCTTTACAAGGAGACAAAGAATAGGTCCAGCATTCAGTGTTTATGCAACACCTTTATCCATATTTCCTCAAAAAAGGATCCTTCTCAAATCCTTTTCATCATTTCCATGATAATTCAAAACTTAAATTTAATAACTCTAAATGTGAAGAGAGTTGGTTTTTTTTCATAACAGATTTAAAATAAAAATTGTTTGAATTTAAAGCCTTGTTGTAGACACTGGAAAGGCCTCGAAAGATCTCTCTGTGCTCATGGAGAAATTAATTGGATGTATGAAGGTTTTAGGTGACAATGAGTTCTTCAGTACTGTTATTCTTAAGCTTGGCTATAACTGATTTCTTCACTTTCTCATATGCTTTTACTGAAAAAAAAGCAAAACACTGAAAATCAGTGGGATTTTTCTTCCATTCTTGTACTGTGTCATGGTACATTGAAGAAAATATAGATGGGAAGGAGCTGCCACTAAACCAGTGCCCAGCACTGTAAATGCCACTGCAAAAGAAAGGGATGCCTGAAAGCAGTGTAACTGAGCATGAGCAGCTTCAAAATGTCACTCAGCTTTCTTACTAACATTAGCAGAATTGCGTGGATCATGTTCAGAATCAACTTTTAAAATTGTTTTGTTACAAATCAGGGCACATTTTCCTTCTGTTGACTAACACTGTAGAAGAGACATTGCATGAATTTAAGCAAGAACAGGTACTTTCCTCATTATCTAATTTAGGACTCTGCTTCTTTTCCAGCTATGTCCTTTTCCACAAGTACATAGGTTGAATTGTCATGAAAGAATATGAATTCTCCACCAAAATATCTACCTTCTTTTAAGTCAGTATGATTCTCACCATTGACCTAAAATTTGTGCATGATTTCCTTCTGGGTCATTGGGATTAAAGTCATAAATAGTATCTAGCTGGTTACTTCAGCTGTCAAATGACTCAAGGCCCCTGCTGATTCCCTCATGCTGGTGTTGCTGTGAGAACCAGAACTGAAGGGACTATCTGTGGCTTTACACATAAGGCTCGGGATAATGTTTCATCTTTTTACTTGAGAACCTTTGAATTCGTGAGCTGGCCCATACTAATAGTTATGTATTTTGAAGTATCAAAAATAGGACAGTTTTATGGGAAAAAACTTTGCATTATTGTCCTTTGGTTAGAGACTTCAGGGTGAACATGTGAAGGTAAAAATACTACTAATGGGAAATCCCCTCGTGGCTGTCTGAATTCCGTGTCTAATCTTAGTCATCCAGAATTCAAAAAAGAAAACAAAAACCCACAAAGTTCAAAAGTAGGAAAATGCTGCTAACAATTACCAAACTCTTCTGTTCATAATGAACTTTCCTGCAGGAGTAAGAAGTGACACTTAATCCATAACTTATAAATAGTAGTCTTTTATAAGGTGGCATTTTGTGTGATGTTTCTTTAACAGAACTTTTAATCTCAGTTCAGAACTAACAAAATGTGAACTGAAGCACAAAAATCCTGGGAACTTCCATTATGAAATATTAGTAAGTACTGCAAAGTAAGGGTTGCTTGTTGATTTTAAATGAATCTAGGTAAATTCAGATTGTCATCCTCATTGGAACAATCCCTTGGATTTTCAGATCTTAATTTATATTTTAGAGGATTTAGTGGGATGAGGACGGGAGTTCAGTTTTATAGATTTTGATCTTGATGTTGATTTTGCCTGGTAAGAGAACTGGTGAGTGTGGTCTTAGAGCTCTTTCACCAATGCTCTTCACATCTGATGTTCACGCTCAGAGTTATTAAATTTAGTTAATTTGGCATGTGAGTGATGAGTAATTAGTCTCAGCAGCAAGACCAATACTGAATGGAGATGACTATGTAAGTTTTAGGCTTGGACAACCTGGGCACTTCTCAGTTTGGCAAGTGCTGTATAATCTGCAGTGTCTGGTGAGGCAGGCACTGCTCCTCAAGCTCTTGCCTGTTCCTGTGCACATCCAGCCCAACTTTCATTGACAGGAATAGGGAGACTGTTCCCATCCTGCCTGTTTGTGGAATCGACAGATGAATGAAGGATTTCTCAAGCCTTTATTGGTAAGTTTTGAGCTTTCTGTGAGACTCAATAGCCAGAATGGGAATTGGTACTGAGGGCACAAGCCCTCAGAATTTCAGAATTAAATTTCAGAAATATTTTGGCGTCTCATTTTTGATGTTTCAAAATGAGACATTTGTAAAATAAGCAAGAATAATTTGGGAAGGGTTTTGTGGACCTTTTGGAAAATGAAACTGCTTTATCAGTAAAATAAGAATATTTTAGTGATCCTTCTCATTACTAGGCTTCTTATTGAGAGCTGCCACAAAGTCGTAGCAGATAATCACATTGCAGATTTTGAAATAATTTCTCTCTTAGTCATTATAGTGCAAGTTTTTCCAGAAGTGGCTTGGCTGTGCCAGTATTCATGGCAATGAGGAAGTTTAGTTCTTCTGGTGCCTTTATGTTGTATATTTTGGCATGGACAAGTTGTAAAATCTGATCTGCAGGTAGAGGTCCCTGTCCAGACATGTACATTTGAAGATGTACATGAAGGAATGCTCTTCCAAATTACTGTGGCTTTGTTTAAATCAGTTGATGCATTACTTATTTCATTTCAGGCATGTGATTTAAAAAAACCCAACCCCACATAATAATATATAAACACCTAACTAATTACTTTTTCTTTAGCATGACTGAGTACAGAGTAGGTGCCCTATACAGTTCATGACATTCAAAAGATTAACTTTTTTGTGTATAGATAAGGTCTTTGCAACTGCCTATATCAGATAGATTTTTTTAATACATTATTAGCATTATTTAATAAGACTTTTTGCTAGAGTTATGTAGTTTTAATTTACTAATTTATTTAAGAAATATTATTAAGCCAGGGTGTTTGCTGAAATTTATCATCTTAAGGGACTCTACTCCCTCTGCCCTTCCAGTTTTTCCCCAGATCTCTTTCATTTGTATAAAAGAAATGCACATATTTTTGAAAAAGACTAGTATGTATTTGAATGAGGCATAGCAATGCTGACTCTAATCAGCTTAGAAGCTATTTTAGAGTATAACTCCATTTGTTTTCACATATTATTTAGAATGGAAAATAGAAATATTGCAGCTACTTATTACTATAAATTGTATGACTTCATCTTTTTGTAGTCTAATTATTTAAAAAGTGATGTATAAAGACTAAATATAAAGTTCCTAGCTGCAAGACTGTTTGGTGATTCCCTTAGGAAGAGAGCATTTGTTAGCCTGCAGAAACCTCTTTGTGGTACTTCCAGTGCCATATCCTTTTGACTTTGGAATGAGCTTGGAACTCAAAATCCCATTGAAACAGGACAACATTTGCCTTGGGAAGGAGGGACAGGAAATGAATTTGACCATGAAACACTTGGTTTAAAAACATCAACCAGATGAAGAGCAAAAGGGATGCATGGATAAATGTATAATTCAACTGCACAACTTGATGTTATCATCTGACAGGGAAATGATCTTTAACGTCAAAGATCAGTCAGCAAATCAGCCAAAACCATCTGTCATGACATTTGGTTTCCTTAACATCCATATTTTCTCTGAGTTCATGGAACTGGCTCAAGTTACCAGGAGTGAACTACATTATGAGTAACACACAAATACTGTTCTGTTCACTGGACCATTTGAAGAAAACTAATTAAAGAACTTTATTAACATACTTTTTGCTGGCAACTAATACATTTAAGGTAATTTAAAAATATTAGTCTTGTGAACAATAGCAATTACCAACAGATATGCAGTTACTTTTTAAAATATTGTATTGGGAACTTTTGAGGATATTGCAGAAGAATTGCTCTTACTGCAGTGTATTTAGTTTTGTACTACTTTGTATATATCTGATGCAATATCTGTGCCATTAATTTGCAATTGTGGAAATTGCATAAGAACTAAAAAGAGACTTTAAAATTATGTGAATGAGTCATTTAAAAACCACTGGTTTTCTGAATTTAGTTCAAGACAGCCCACACCAGGGTGAGTGCAGAGTATATCAACATCTGTAAGAGATCTTGAGTTTGATGAATTTGTTAGTCTTTAAAACATTTTTCTCTCTATAGAGAATACTGATCTTTGATTTCAAAAGCTGTGCCTTTTTTCCTTCTTTTAACCATATGAGGCATAAAAAAATAAAAAAAAAACCCTTCTAGAAGAATTTAGCACATTAATTTATAATAGGATCTATATTTTTAAATTATTTTTTATCTGCATCTTTTTTTCCTGTGACCTTATATTCTGGGAATTCTTTAAAGAAACCCAATTGCATTTTAATCCTGCAAATGTGTGTTATCATGTTCAGCAGTGCTCATGTGGGTGGTCACTCATTTTATTAAAGCTGAGGGAACGATATTTGCTGAACTTGAAAAAGTAACCAGGAATATCTTCTAACCTCCAGTGGCACAGCATAGGCCAGGTGTCCCACGCAAGAAAATATTGCAGACTCTTTGCATGCAAGCAGATAAACTAGCATAAAGTCTGGCACTTGTTTTCATTTTGGATTTTTGGTGGATGTTGCAATTGTGAAGAGGAGAAAACTACGCTATAATCACATTGGCAATTTCACCAAAGAACGGCAATTACCATGCTTTGAATGTCCTGTAATCCATGACTCCATCAGTAATGTGGAATTCAAACCTGACATCCTGAGCCATTCTTAAGAGAATGAAACAGCACTTCTTGTCTGGGTCTGCAGAGGAAAGCTTCGTGAACAGCACAGAGGCGGCGGCGGAGACCACGACGTGCGTTCGGGGGCAGGGTGAGGGCTACCGCGGCACCGCCAGCACCATATGGAGCGGGATCCCGTGCCAGAGGTGGGACTCCCAGTTCCCTCACCAACACAACATCACTCCTGAGAACTTCAAATGCAAGTGAGTAGAGACACGTGTGTAGTACTACCGCAGTGGGAAAAGAGCTGAGTTTTAAAATGTTTAACAGTTCATGCCACTGGAGCAGACCATGGGGCCCTTGCCCCGTGTTCTGATCCGTCCACTCTACCTGCTGAGGCTCAAAACTATTTGAGCCTGGGAAAATCAGTTCTTCAGATCTCAAAGCAGTAGTTCTGGAAAAACTTGTGTGAAACCCTAGGGATTTTAATGAACTTTTCTTTCGAGCATTTATTCAACAATTTGATTGTGAAGTGTCTGGATGTTCCAGGCTGGGACATGAATCCCAATAGTGCTGATACATTACCACTGGATTTTTTTTCATGGAACTGAAAACTTCTTCACAGCTTCAGTGCTGACTTTATTTAATATCTTCTTAGTATCACCTGAATGCAATCTTCTTTGTAATAATTAACATTCATAATATTTGAAAGAACTTTAATTTTTCATATTTTAAATCCTTTTTCAGTCTCATTACTAAATATAGATACATCAATAAGACTGTTTTTACAGTCTTATTGATGTATCAATATTTAGTAATTGAGTGGCCACTGGTCATCAAACCTTTCTGTATGGTTGTTTCATAAACTTCCAAGGTGGGAATAATCTACTAAATTTAGGCAGTGACCTCACTAATGTTCATTCAGTCCTTTTTTAACTAAGTATGGAGGAAGCTTTGCTGACCAGATTGGAGCCACAGCCCAGTTTTTACTAAATATCTTTATTGATGGGTAAATATTAGTAGGAATTGCAGTATTAGACCCATTTCATCCATAGTTTGTTATCAGTAAGGGCTGCAGATGTAAAAAATACAGTGAAATATGGAGAGGCACAGAACATGGCAACTACTGTCAGGAGACGGGGAAATAAAACTTACATTTAAGAGGTTTGAATATTTCATGCAAGCTGCAAAAGACATTTAAAGATACTCCCTTGTGACTAACTTTTACTTTAAAGGTAACAGCTGTATAGAATTTCAACACACTCTTTTTTATTTTCCACTATTCAGTTTCTTAAATGAGTTACTGATAGTCTAAAGCATTCTGTTTCTCCAAACTCACCAGAACCATTTTCAAAGTACAGGGAGTTTTAAGTACTCTGTTAATGTTTGTATTTGAAAGCACTTGTAATATATTGCAGGTGTATCCAATGTCAGTTGCATGCAAATTTTGTTGGAGGATCCTGAATGAAAATATTGCTAATCTTCAAATGAAATCTTCTACCCCATCAAAACATATGTCTGCTGAAAATGAATTTCCACAAACATATTCTTATTATGATTAATATTTTTGTCTGGACACTGTTCTTACTGGCTCCTCATCTCCTTGCACTTGACACTGATCAGTAACACAGAGACCTGAATGAGCCTGTATTTTTGTTAATTCATAACAAAAAACAATGGACCACGTTGGTGGGTTTAGGTTATCCCTGCTGCCAGCTAACATATTTATTTTTACAGGGATTTGAGGGAGAACTACTGCCGAAATCCAGATGGATCTGAATCACCCTGGTGCTTTACCACTGACCCAAACATCCGTATTGGTTATTGCTCCCAGATTCCAAAGTGCGATGTATCAAATGAACAAGGTAACAGAGGAAAGGGTGATAATGTGATTTTAAGTGAATGCCATACTGTTCCAAACATCAAATAGACATCCTTGAAAACTGGAGAAGTTGTGTCTGTATTAAACCTATGTACTTCCACTTTGGCTTTATTGGTGTGCTTGAGATTCATTGTGGTGTAAATGAGATTCCTTTCTCGGTTTAAAGTGTGATTCCGGCAGGGAAAGCTGCAACAAAGATGTGGTTGGATCTGATTTGTAGACAAGACCAATCTATGTATCTGCTCTACTGTCTCTACCTTTCTTAGTTTGAAAGGCCTTTTTGCACAGCTGAGATGATTTGCTTTGTTCACAGTCTTTTTATAATTGCATGTCAAGCTACGAAAAGCAATTTCCCCCCCTTTTTATTTTCTTGCATACATCTCCTTTTCTAGAAGGGATTGACTCTCTGAGTTCTTACCTACCTCTCCCTCTGAGGTTCATTCTGAGTCTTCACACAAATGTTCTTCCCATGAGGATTTGGTATCACTGTAAAGACTAATATTGCATCCTGAATGAATGTCAATCACAGCATAAACTGAGGCTGAGACCTCAGACCCATAACCCTACATCAGGTTGCATTAACATCTCTGTCTTTAAATTTTAGCCAATTTTTCTGTAAATTTGAAAAAGTTGCACTTGCTAGAATACTACTAAGAGAGTTGCAAGAGTTGTCAGAGAAAGAATCAAACCTTTATAGTCATTCTGTGTTTCTTGTAAAGTATCAATTATCAAAAAGAAAAAATACTGATGAATATGAAATTAAGAGCTTTATGCAAAATGTCTTTATAGTACTGATAATTCTCTTGGAAAGTCTCAAAAAGGCTTGTGCTAAAAGCTTATGAATTAAACATGACTTCTGCTGGAGCAAACAGGCAAGTTTTTGAATTACATTAAAATTAAAGTAATGATGATTTTTTTATTTTGCTGAAGACGTACTTAAGTGTAGAATTATATACTGTTTCCAATATCTGGAAACTACACAAAGCAAAACTGAATGTGTGTTTTTTCTGGAGGGAGGAATAGGGAACAATTTTTGCTTGGTTTTGTACAAATTAGCTTCTCACAACTTTTAGGATATTCTGTGTGACCCTTGTAAATTAATCATAGAACAATTATTTATGAAAGAAATTTTCCAAATCTATGTAAGTAAGACAAAATTTAAAATACTGCTGTGTTGGAAATTAAGGTCTCAAACAGAAGATTATATATGTAATTTGAAAACTATTTTCCATTTTTCTTCTGATCTGATTTATACAGTTGTCTGATCAGTAGTGTATAGCATTTGCTAAACAGAGCACTAATTATTTGGATTACTGAGGGAAAGGAAGTGTTTTCTTCTCCTTAGTGTTGCACAATCACCTTCCACTTTATCTCAACTTTTTTTTTTTTTCAGACTGTTATCGTGGCAATGGCAAGAGTTACATGGGGAATCTGTCCAAGACAAGATTTGGGCTAACTTGCTCCACATGGGACAAAAATATTGAAGACTTACGTAGGTGTGTACATATTAAACAGAAGGAGATGGTTCAGTGGGTCCTGAATAAATACTGCCTGCAGATGGCAATTCTTTTTCATCTGCATTGATTATAAAGTAGCCCCTATGCCCTGGAGCTTTTAATATCTTTGTTTTTCTAATCTTTATTTTTATCTTTTTTTTCTTTGAGTTTAAATATATTGCACAATATGACTTTGTTCAGGCTAACCACTAATTGCAGGCTTTGGGATGTTTCTCAGTGTTTAGTTTACTGGCCTATTTTACCCCATCCTTGTCTTTTAAAGTCTGGTACAGTGAGAGGATATCAGAAATGAGGGGAAATGGTTGTCTCATCAACCTCATCTCATAGCTCATGCTGCTTCAAGGAGGAAGTTGGACTTGAGACCACCTAAACTCCCTTGCAGCCTGAAATTGGCTCCTTAGTCTACAATCTAGTGGCACTGATGTCAAATGCCAATAAAAAGACCTGCATTTTCTGTTGTTTATCATTACTTTGGCTTCTTATTCAAGTAGTAGAAATGTCAATTTATTTGTTGAAGTAAAATGAATTATCAGGACTATATATAAAATAAGGGATTAATAAAATGTTCTGCTACGTATGAGATGCCACACACACTAGCGGGGCTGTGATGAAAATAGTTTCTCCTTCATTTTCCTTTAGTTTCTGAAGCTGATGCAAATGTGTCAATATTAGCTTTGGTACTTGTAGAGTCACAGTGCTGAGCATATAAGCCATTGTCCTGTGTAAGGACTGGGTAAGTCAGGAAGTGAGCCTTTGGGGAAGCTCTATTGCAAACGGCAGACTCAGTGGCCCTGTCTGGTACCATCACCTGGACTACACGTGTTCTTCCCACAGATGGTGAAAGAGAGGATACATATTCCAGTGAGCTGCTCATGTAAGGGAAGCAGAGGTTTAAGCTCATGCTTTCTGGGAAGCTTGATAAGTCTTAGTTTGCTGTGAATGAGGCAGTATAAACCTACTGGATGCTTGATGCAATTGCATTCATCTAATAGAGCACAGATCAGCCTTTCTTTTCTTACTCCCACACATTTTCCATCTGGGAACCTCTGGGGAGTTATCTGTCTCACTCCAACAGTTTCTCTAGTTATGAGTGTTCTAGAGGCAGCATGTGTGGATGGTTATGAGCTGAAGGAGCAGTACAGCTGTAACTAAGGAAGCCTGTATCCTTGTATCTGACAAGCCAAAAATAAACATCTTCCTCAACTTCAGACTTTGGCCTCAAAATTTCACCTCTGAAGTGCTTCACGTAGGCTTGCAACTTAGGTGACCTATCATTGTAGTTTGTCTGAGCCATTCATCTTTACCCTTGCCTGCTGCTCATCCTTGCTAACTTTCTTAGTTTGCCTTTCTTTTGCCTTTGATTCAGCTTTGTAGATCCAGTACTCCCCTGTGCTGTTAACCTGCAGGAGGTTAACCTGTGCTCCTCAGAGAGGCCTGCAGTTATGCTGAGGGCATCACAGGCAGTCTTCTAATCAGTATAATGATCCCTCCTGAGGGTATCTAGAGATTTTAGCTTGAGTGGGAGATCTAGAAGCCTCCCAGCTGTCCAGTAAACACAGTGCTTAAAATACCAACCAGAGGAAAGTTGGACCCAGATCCAGAAAATATTTGGGTCTCATCTTCCCTTTGCTTTTGACCAGCCCTAAACCCTGACCTGTAGGCTTCTCAATCAGCTAATAACACAATGTGGAGCAAAGCAACATTTAACCTTTGAAAATTTGGGCTATAGTGTAAAGCTTTTCAACACTTTGAATTTTTTTTTCCCCTGTAGGCATATACAAATATTCAGAGAACCAGATGTTAGTAAACTGAAGAAGAACTATTGCCGCAATCCAGATGATGATTTTCACGGTCCCTGGTGTTACACAGATGATCCTCTGGTTCCCTGGGATTACTGCCCCATTTCTCGATGTGAGTACTTGGTGTGCTGCTGGCACTGTCAGCAGTGCAGCCCCAGTGAGGCCAGGCTGCCACATGCCTGTGCACACCTTCCCATTGTCACCCGTGGCAGCAGAAAATGTGTGATTCCGTCAAGAATCAATTGTGCGTGACTGAGAAGGAGCAGACAGAAGCTGCTTGTGCAATGTATGAACAAGGGGTTCTTTTCCTTGACCAGCTTGGAGATTTCAAGGCTTATTTATGCAGCAGGAGCACAAAGGGGCTATTACAGATGGTCAAACATTTTCCAGCAGATCTAGCTATTGAATGAGGGCTGGATGGAGACAAAGAATTGTCTAGTGGTCAGAATGCTGACTGTGGCCTCAAGAAACCCAGGCAGAGTTATCTTCTGGGCCACAAGCTTCAGGGACTCTTTGTGTGATCTGTCTTTGTAATGTTAGGATAACTCACTATCTATATGCTGAAGTGTATATGTGCTATAAAGATTAGGTTCTGCTTTCGGATGTTTATGGGATGATTTAACTCCTGGCACGAATTAGGAAAATCATGCCTCCAAAGTTGAATGTTTAAATCTAAATAGCTTAAATAAACAGAATTAAGAATCCTAGGGAATTCAGCTATAAACTGATGACAAGTAGAAAAAGATAGTTTTATGCTGAAAAATGTGCAATTCACATTTATGTTCAAAATCTTTCTCTTTGATTCTTATTTCTAAGTTACTTTGCTGTATGTCCTGGGAGAACACTTAAATGGTAAATCAGGCTTTTGAATGCATGTCTGTGATCTCTAGAGGTTAAGGATAATGTTACACTCATTCCTAGTAGCAATCTGCTGCATTTCCTCATAGCCCAAACTCCAGCATCTCGAAAATATGGTATTTGAAGTCTCAGGTGATATTTTGGCATCTATGTGAAGAGTAAACAAAACTATGCAAAAGGTTATTTGTGTCAATAAAAATGAAGAACAGCAGCTGAAGAAATACACTTTTTATTCACTTATTCTGAGTTCATTATTTGGATCTGTGATGTCCTAAGGATGTATTCTCAGCTAACATTGGTATGGTATTCAGAACTGGTGAGAGGTACATTTCTGCAATCAAACAGCAGAGTGGGAATGTGCCAGTTTTACAATTGTAACTCCTTTGGACTAATATTACAATGCTGCATAAATAAATATGCACATGCATAGAGTTATGNCACTTTTTATTCACTTATTCTGAGTTCATTATTTGGATCTGTGAATATGCACATGCATAGAGTTATGCACATAAACACTTGGATGTATGCACACATATGCATACATATATATATATATGCATATCTGTATNTTGGACTAATATTACATTTCTGCATATGTAAATATGCACATGCATAGAGTTATGCACATAAACACTTGTATGTATGCACACATATGCATACATATATATATATGCATATCTGTATAAACACACATAGGAATTTAACTATGGATGTAACTGTATCTATGTAATGAATATACCTATGTGTGTGTGTGTGCATGTATGCACATATTTTCTTAATAAAGGAAATCTAGTTGGATGAGACTATTTAAATTTTTCTTGTGCAAGTTTCCAGCAGTTACCCCTAGCTCACAGTGCTGGGTCACTGTGTGCCACTGAGGGTAAACACTTAGAGACAAGTTTAAACAAACTTCTTGTAACCAGGTTTTTTAATTGGACTAGGTGGAAGAACCTAGTTAGATTTTGGGGAACGTGCTTTGATAAGACTAAGTTTTTGCTGATAGGAACTTAAGATGCCTTTCAAAAATTTTTAAGGAATTGAGAATTTCTTCTTTGGATTTAATCACATGACTTCTATCGTTCCTGAAAGCTTATATAAAAGTGATAACTTCATTTTTCAGCATTTGCTTGTTTGAATGAAACATGTAACTTGAACATGAAAGGTAGCCTGATGTGTTCAGGATTCAGCCAAGAAGAAAAATGCTTGACATTCCTGTTGCAAAATGTTTATTTCTTATTTCATTCTGTTGGAATAAAATTTTGCCCTCTTGTTAAGCCTTACTGAATACTGCTTTTGCAGAGAATTGAAGACACCATTGAAGTTTAAAACTTTGTAAACCACTAAAGTTAAAAAGATGTCATTTGCTGTTGAATTTAATTCAATTTTAAAATGTATTTTAATTTTGTATTTTGGCTATCTCATGTGTCTGTCTAGGTGAAGGTGATACAACTCCTACTACAACCAGCTTCGATGGTAAGTAAGTTTGTGTATGAATTCTGCACTGCATGACTATCTTCTAAATCTAGACATTCCTTTCCAATTGGGAAATAAAGATTAGTTAAATTATAAAAAAACCCACCATACAGACTGAACAAAATTAATTGTACAAGACAGAAATGGGGAATAGCTTTATTATATACTCCTTTATCTATTCTCACTGTCATGTCTTGCCAGTGGTGAGATTTGGTAATGAGTTTCAATGTTTGCTTTTTAACTATGTAGATCTCAGAAAACTATTTAAATTTATGTATTTTATATTCCCTATGGATATTTAAATAGACCTACTCAGCTGCACTGAAGTAGTTTTGATGGCTTAGAAATATATTCCATTAGCAAAGGAAGGTTAATACATAATAAATATTGACTTTGTTGTGGTCTTTATGTGCAACTGTACAGGTTTCCTACCACTGTTTTTAGTAAAATGTGATCTCTGGACCTGCTTTCAGATACTGCCATTCCCTGTGCCTCAACAAAACATCTGAGAGTTGTAAATGGAATCCCAACACAAACTAACGATGGATGGGTGGTTAGTTTGAAATACAGGTAAATATCACTTTGATTAGAAGGGCAATGCAACTACCTGGATATTCATTTTAGAATTGTAGAAAATGTTGACCATAATAAGAATATTTCTACATTGGAGTTTATTCTTGTAAAAGCAGAGAATCAGCATTCCCCTAATGTCAGGTGATGCCATAGCATTGACTCTGCTAGTGAAATACTTTATTTGTTCATTATCACTAACTTGTACCCATGAACCTACAAAGCATTCAGAGTGTTCTGCTCTTCCAATTAGCTACTGCAGACTTTTTCATAACATTGGCTTCACATTCAGCATTAAACTGTTGTTTTAGAGACTGTTAGAAAAAAGTTGAATTTCAGATCAATATGTTCACCTTGCTGGCAGAGCATTTAGTTGAGAAGTGGATTCAGGGTTTATACCTGTGCCAAATTAAGCTTTCCCCTATGACATTGCATGCAATTAAAACTTATCTGGTATTAAAAAAAAATAGGAGCTATAAGGAAATCCTTTTCCATATGTAAAAGAAGACTCTGACATGTACAACTCATGTATAACACATGTATTACATGATGGCAGATCTTTGCTGCTGTATAAAGGCCAGAACACAGAATGGCAGTTTCCTATGTTCTTTACTCTGGTTCATAACTCATCAGCTGGAAATGTGAATCATTAATTTATAACAGGATATATCTCATGCATCAGCCCTGGATCTTCTCTCATGAAAAAAAAAAAATGTAAAAAAATAGTGAAAGAAGGTCTTTTGTCTGCTGGGCCAGAATAAAGTAAAGCTCAATTCTATCAGCTTGTGATTCATCATCTCCTTTAAGACTATGTTGTAAAATAGGTATTAATTGAAAAATGGGAATAAAGGAAAAGATAAATCTCTAAATCTCTTCATTGCTAGAGAAGTTTGAGTTGGGGGAATTCTTCCCATCCCTGGTAACTTTTGCATCTTATGAAATCCATCTGACCTCAACCTTTTTGGGAGTGCATTGGATGGCTCAGAAAGACATTTTTAGAGGAAGATCACTATATTCCTAGACTAAGTAACCAGATACCTACTAGGTGGGCTAAATCACTCCCTGGAAAAGTTAATCTTTGCAACATTTTAAAAGCAGCCTTGATATTTGATGAACTTTTAAGCAGGTCAGGTGAATTACACCTGGGTGTCTAAAATTTAAATAGCTATTGTTAGGGTGGTTGAACCTGGATTTTCTGCTATGCAATAGAATTCCATGAAACGTGAATGCTTAAATGATTGCACATCCTTTTATGAATAAGGGACTCCTGGAATACTCCAGCAGCAAAATATATCTTGAAGTATTACATGTGGGCATAAAAATGTAATTTTATTTTGCATTGTTACCAAGGAAGCAAATAAAATATTGTCTGAAACAAAATCTTAATGACTTCTGACCTTTCTGCAAGAAAACCTAACTGTACACTCCAAAATGGAATTGCTGTGTCTAAATGGTGTAGGCCCAGTGAAGCTTAGAAACTATTTGTATTAGGTGACCAAAGTCCACCTCTACATTCTAAATTGATTAATGAAATTTTCTTGTCTGTGCAATTCAGATTCTGTAACCAAGTGCGTTTAAGTGTCTTAAATGGATTTAATCTGTTTCATGGAACCAGTTCTAAATTTTCCCTGCACTTAAATGAGGAATTAACCTCTCTATGTCTGCTAATGAATCTTCTAACCCAGATGATGAAATTCTGTATAACATAATCAGTGATGCAAACATAACATGGAAGAACATACTTCTATTCCTGACTGTGATATTTTTATAATAAAACAAGCTAGCACCTACATTTTAGAAGACTCCAGCCTTTTGGACCAGACATTTTACTTCTCAACTGAAATATGTTTTTTAAAAAATAATAAAAGTCAAAGCTCTGTGTTATCCTGCTGTCAGTGAACTCCATATATAGTCTGGTATCCATCCAGTAGTTCTTTGCAAAGCTTTGAACATTTGTGTGATTTGAATTTATAAATTGTGAGTTTTCAAGCTTTTCCCAAATTGCTGACAATTCTGATTCACTTTCCAAAGAGCTAGAGAAAATAAATGTGATTTTGGAGGCACAAAGAAGGAAACCAATTAATCTACATTCCACAGTATTTTTTTTTTAAAGAACTGTCATGCTTAATTGCTTTAATTTTACTTGATATATTATGCTTCAGGTTTTCTATAATCACATGTATGATGTCATACACTGCAGATTGTTTCCAACTGAAGTATGTGGGGACACAAATCTCCTAGGGCTTGTAATCAAATAGGAACTCTCCACCTTGAGGTCAATGTTTTGAATAATACTTACATGAATAATGACCAAATGTTGTTTACATCTGGTGGCAGTTTGGGGACTTGCTTGAAAATTTCAGTCAAGTTCCTGTTACAAATAATTGGCCCTTTTTTTTTTTTAAATTTTAAATTAGGTGTCTTATTACAAATTCAGCTTCGAAACCACTAAATGAACAGAGTAACTGAATTAGTCTTTCTTTCTGGTTTTTGCACATTGGAGTAAAGCTGTGCAAAGTCATACTACTCTAACAGATGAAGCTGTAGAGCAAAGGGACAGAGACAAGTTTCCACATGTTGTCAGTCTGCCACTTTTCACCAGCAAACATGCATGGGGAGCAAAACATTCTTTAAACTTTTTGAGTATGTAGAAACTAACACTAGTGTTTTTGGGGTTTTTTAAAAATCTCTTTTTTTTTCCTCTTTTTCCCCCAGGAATAAGCATATCTGTGGTGGTACTTTGATAAAAGAAGAGTGGGTTCTTACAGCAAGGCAGTGTTTCCCTTCTCGGTACAGTAGTCTGTAACTTTACAATATTAAAATGCGTCTATTTTCGGGAACTTATCATCATGACTCTTCTTCAACTTGAATGCAGCAGTTTTTCCTCCTGTTTGGCTTTAACACTGCTTTTCTGATATAAAAGGCCTGTGGGACCTTGGTATTTTCTGTTATTATTGCTGTAAATCTAAATAGCCCTGGCTATTTTACATAGAAGCGTAAATACATTTTCCAAGTGTCATGGTTAGACAATTGCCTCTTTATGAGAATAAGCTCATGCTTCTACTTAACTGGACAAAATAAAATAGAAAACTTGGGTAAATCTTAAAAAGTTCAAAGGTTCATAGTTCCAAGGATTTAATGTTTGGATACTATTATGAAAAAAAAAAATTAGATTTTAGTAACAGTTAAAGATAAAATTATGTAATGGCTTCAGGCCAAACCCTTCCATCCAAGCATGTTGATTTTGGAATAGCAGTTGGCAGCATGAAGCTATTTCTACTAAGGAAAGTTAGTTAAGATCTTCCAGCCATAATTATATTAGGCAGAGTTTTCAGTTATTTTATTTTACAGTCAGAAAAATCATAACCAACTTTTCCCCATTTAGGTACAAAGACTTGAAAGACTACAAAGCCTGGCTTGGAGTCCACAATATCAACGGAAAGGGAGAGGAGAAGCGTAGACAAGTCCGGAACATCTCCCAGTTGGTGTACGGCCCCCCAGGGTCAGATCTGGTCTTACTGAAACTTAGCAGGTTAGTGACTTTCACCTGCTGAGTGAGATTTTCCTAAATGAGGTTTGCAAGTTCATTGCTGTACTATCTCCAGTACTACAGATGCTGTCTCCATTTCTTTCCAACTCAACATTTTTTTCTTGGTCTATGCAGAAATGCAGGTCCATCGATGTTACTCAGAAAACAGATGTTACTCCTGTGAAATCATACCTACATTATTCTTCCTCTTAACCATGTTTAGGTTTGTTGGGAGATTTAAAGAAAATCCACAAAATAGTGGACTAGTATATGGTTTTAATTTATAGAACGAGCACCAGATTGTAGCTGAGACCCTTTTATATGTAAGCTTTAAAATTTCTCCACATTAACAAACCTATATATCCAAATGAAATGCCATCACTACTTACTTTTGAGATTAAAACCCAAGTTAAATAGCATAAAAGTGGTGACAGCTTTTCAAGAATTTTTTGACAGTTGGCAGCTGTAGTACAAAAAATAGGTAGAAGAATCCATCATATTCTTCAAAGACAGAAAATGAAATGAAAAGAATTGGCACAGTTTTAATTGCTGTGGTCTATCATAGACCATGTATTTTTTAAACACACTTTTAGAAGGTTAAGTAAAATCTATTATATCTCTTATTGTTTTTCTCTTTTCAGACCTGCTATACTGACAAATTTTGTAGAAATAATCCGATTGCCCATTTCTGGATGTACCATTCCAGAGAAGACCAGCTGCAGTGTTTATGGATGGGGATACACTGGATGTAAGAAACTATTTTTAAAAACTAAATGAATACGTTGACAACTTACTTCCTCTTGTCATTATAGGTGAGGCTGCGGGTATTGCCTGATGCCAAAGTTGTCCAACACTTCTTGTTAAAAAATAGAGCTTTTTCCTTCTAATTTTGTAAATCTCTGAGCCTTTTATCCAAGTTAATTTAGGATTATATTCAAAATATATATTGAATATAATATTTTCCACTGCTCTCTCCTTGTTTGTTGTTGTTGTTTCAGGGACAGGCAAAATGATTCAAACATTTCAAGGAGTGAATCAGAGAAAAATATGCATCTACATGTTAAAAAAAAATAGCAAAATTGATCTGCAGAATATTAACAGAGTTTTTTGGCAAATCTTTGTTCATCTACTTGAGCAGTCTCTGTCTGTAATCCAAAGCAGGCCCCTGTGGAAAAACTAATACAGAAACATGTAATCAAAGACTTTATTAACATACACGATTACAGTGAATTAGGGATGCACAGGCAGCCCTAAGTCTGGCATTTCCCATCTTTTGAGTACTTGACTTTGCAACCTTTCTAATGTTTATTAAACACGGTTTTGTGTGAAGAAAATACAAATATGTGGGAGAACAGACATTTATTTAGTCTAGTAAATGCTATATCTGGCTAATTATGTGTTGATAAAAAGTTAATAGCTGCCAGTTGACAATAATTACTCCAATATTTACTGTGCTCAAATGTTGTTTTGCCACAGACCCTGAGTAAGCAGCAGCAATATACTCACACTGCCCTGGAAGCTAGGCTGGAATTCTGAGGCTGTCTTCCTTGTAGCCACTACTCTGCCATTTCTTTGTGGGTGGCAATTAATCTGTACCAGCCCTCTCCCAAATGACTGCCTTTGATGTTCCCAGCATGTCCATATTAACCATCCTCTGGGGGCATTGGCTGTCTGGGGGACAGGGACATCAGGCTGGAGCACAGTACAGCAACACAGGAAAGCTTAGCTTAAGAGAACTGATAAGGAATTTGCAATGTTGTGGAGTTATGTAATACAGTAAATACATAACATCTGTCATCCAAGCACTTTGTACTATATTTTTTGCACTACTTATTATAATCCTCACAGAATCCCGGTCAGGGAAGTAAGAAGTGTTGCATCCATTTTTTTTCCGAGAAAACAGGATAATAAGTCAGTGGAGGGCAAGCTTGGCATTTTCTTTTGATGGCTGTGCAGAGAATGGGCAGGTCCAGACCCTTTATTTATCTTTGCAGCTTGTACAGGCTTGTCTTTTGACATGTAGAACAAGAGTAAGCTCCACAGGGCTCCTGCTTCCTGACCTTCACACTGGTGAATGGAGATTGCACAAGGCTGTGGCTGTGCCCTTGCAGGCACAAAGTCATTCAGGGTAGCTGAGCCAGCACAGAATGAGAAAAACTCCACTCTGCTGCAGTATTTTTCAAGTCACACGTCCTTCCCTAGGCCATGGCAGGCACTGTTAGACATTAACTCATGTTTAAGGCAGGGAGCAGAATCCTCCCTCCACTGATGGGAGTGATAACATTTTCAGGCTCTTTTTCTCATTTCTTTGATGACTGGGCAAGCTGGTGGTGAGCTGTAGAGGAAGCCCAGTTACCCAACCCTTTATCCTGGTACTAAAAACTTATCCAGATACTCTCAGAGAACTGCACAGACATAAAAACCAAACAATTGTCTGGCAAATCCCATTTGCAGAAAATATAAGAAATCCAAAATACAAAAACATGATAACAGTGGAGCTAGACAAAGATGTGAATTTTTGGAGAGAAAGTACAAGAACTGAAATTACATTAATAAGTTTATCTAGACTGTATCTTGAAACTTCCCCCCCCTAAAATAAAATAAATTTTAAATTTTCTTTTCAATTCTAGTGGTTAATTATGATGGCCTTCTCCAAGTGGCAAACCTGTTTATTTTGGGAAATGAGAAATGCAACCAATATCTCAAAGGGAAAATTACTGTGAATGAGTCTGAAATCTGTGCTGTGGCTGAAACCATAGGTGCTGGACCTTGTGAGGTAAATATTGAATTTGCTAAATACATTTTTAGGACCCTGGCTATTTCTCTCCCAAAAAAATTAAAATTACAGGAGGTTTTTTATAATTATTCTCATTGCACTAAAATTTTGCATTGGAAAATTATTTGCATTACAAGTGCTCTATTTTATGTCAGAGTGCAGGAATTTAATTTCACTTTTCTACCACACCACTGAGAGATTTACAGGAATCTTATATATACTCATTTACTAAAACACTTCACTAGACTGAGACAAACTTGTGTTCTGTATACTGTGAACAAAGGTGGGCTCTGTAGTAGCAATAGCTGCGTGTTTTGATTGAGTAGAAATCAAAGGCTGGAGCAAATTTACCTTATTTATCTTATTTAGATGAAGTATAGCATGCAAAATACATAACTGTCAGTACTCAACAGAGTTGATAAAGTAATGAAGGAAGGAGAAATTTCCAAATATATCCTGGGGTTTAATGAGTCAGAAGGCTGGAGCATTTTGGTCTCCTGAGCCTGAGCAACATATTGATGAGGACAGGAGAATTATTCCAGTGACCATATAGTTTGGTACAGTTGTTTTGCTTAGCACTGGTTTTGATGATGGAGAAAAGACATCTGAGGAGAAAAGCTGTAAATAATTTATTACAGGAAGATGCAATCTTTTTTGTGTTGTAGCTGTTTTTCTGGGGGTTTTTTTGTGTAAAATCTGACTGCAGACGTGTAGAAGGAGGGAAGTCATGAACATTATTTAGTATTTATTATCTGGAATAGAATTGTTGATTTCCTAATTCCGATGTTAACCATGTAGCAAAATTTTCCCTACCCAAGGGTACTTACCAAACCATGGGGAACAGAGGTCATCTTCATAAAGCTGAGGCCTCTTGCATTTGTTAATAATATTCCATGGGATCATTTTTTGTTGCAAAGTATTTTCTTCAAAATAAAATACAGAATTGTAAATGAGGTCTTAGACTTGTCAAGGCTTATAAATGAAACATCTGCATGGAAGTCTGCTGGGGATCCTGCACTTTGTTTTCCCCCTGCAAGAAGAAATGGAATGAATTAATATTAGCAATCAGTCTTAATCACTGAGCAGTTTCCTGCTCCCTGAGTTCTCCTTTGAAGCCACTTTCCTCAGCAGAGAACAGGCAGAGGAACAAAATAAGATTGGCAGGTGAAACTCCACTCCTGACAGTGTTTTATGGGCCACTCTGATGGTGCTGACATGGATCATTGTTCATGTGGGAACTAGTCTGCCGTCAGTCAGAAAAAATCCCAAACCAAATAAAGGTCAAGCATTGTTGTTTCTCTGGTGATCCAGAGAGAATGAAATGCTAATTGTCAGCTTTCATTTTTTGAAACAATGACTCAGTATCTGATAAGAGCATTTGCTGTCTAGTTTTGCAGCGAGTTTGCTGGGTCCAGTCTACCTCTAGCCTGGATGGAAACTGCAGCATCTATGTTCAAGTCCCAGATCTGTGTGATTGTATCTAACTCTGGTCTTGGTGGGTTGTATTCCAAATTTTCAGAGAATGCATAAACTACTATATAGGTGTCTTGTTCATTCAGAATAACAAAAATATCATTTTAACAAGACATGTCTCAAAATAATGCTCAAAAAAATCTAACCTTTTATTACTTTTTTATCTCCCCACCTATTAGTCCATACAGATTCTCATCCTAGGGCCTTGAAAGATGATTGACTGAAAAAAAGATACTAACCTGACTTTGACAGTAGTGTTTGATGCAAAGCCTGTCATCATAACAAAGATGTTTATCTGTCAACTCACATTCTGCTCATCTGGTTTATATTCACATAAAAAAAAATTTAGGTTTGCTGGTAGCTGAAAGAGGTGAATGAAATCTGGTAGTCTGAAGTCACTAGAATGACACGTAAAGATGGATCACAGAGCTGAATTTGCAAGGAAAGGAACAAAAGGTCAGAGGCCAACTCTGCATTGTTTCTCATAAGTTCTGGTTATGGAAAAAAAAAACCCAAAAGATATTGGAACTTAGTTTATATCCTATGGCAGGAATGCTACTGCCTGGTGCTTCCTGTCATCCCCAAAAGAAACCATTCAACAGCAGACAGGTGGGAACTCTGTCTTGAAGCATTTTGAGAAGTGATACTCATGCTGTTTATCTTTTTCCCAGCGAGATTATGGTGGCCCTTTGGTTTGTGAACAGAACAGGCTGAAGATAGTCATTGGTGTCATTGTTCCTGGCCGTGGATGTGCCATCCGAAATCGCCCTGGGATTTTCGTTCGGGTCTCATATTATTCCCGGTGGATACACAAGATTATGATGACCTACAGAAAACCCTGAAAAAGTCAACAACTCCCACTGAAAGATTTTGGACAGCATGTAATTAATGTGTAATGTAAAGATCAACAATTTTTTACGTACTTGATAGTCAAGTTTGTTGAGCTTCTTTTTAATATTTATGGGTGTTTTTGGTGTTTTTGTCTACCAGTGTTGTTTTATAAATGTTGGAGTGACTTACAGTATATGCAAGTATAGTGACATATCTCCTGAAGATACTTGAATGGATAAACAATTTTGCAAAGACATTACTGGATGATAAATGGTTTTGTAGAAATAGATCATATGACCTCCTTAATGCTGCTCTTCAGATTATCTTAGAAGGAGAAACAAATTATAGTTCTGCTTAACACATCTTATTCTTTCTATGAGCCATATATTTCTCTTCATATATAACAACAGCCCTACTGAGAGATATATGCATCTGTCAAGGACAGCATTTATGAACATATTTCTCTTTTCCCCTTATAAGAGGTCAAATATTGCAGTATTTTATTAAAAAATAATATTTTTAGTAATTACACTTTTCATTATTGATGGACTTTGACAAGCCTGCCATAAGCAGAGTTCTCGTAGAAGTCACTACCACTTTCTTTTACACAGTGCTTACAGACTCTAGTTCTGCACTTGGTTCCTTCACTATATGTGGTCCTCTAACAAATATCTCAAATACCAATTTGGTTAGCTAACTATTGATGATTTACTTAAACTTTGACTCAGAAATAACTGCGGATTTACAATGCTAAAGGCAGCATCTCATACAATTTGAAAAAGTAATCCTGATTAGCTATTGGAAGACTTTGGGAGTCAAAAGAAATTTTAATCAGATAAGTCCAAATCTTTCTAAACAGACAAGTATTAAAAATTCAGTTGGTTCTAGTTATTTCAGGAAACTCTGCATCTACAGCAAGAAAAGAACAGTTGAATTTAGCTCCTGGCTGAGAGACTTAGGACTGGGAAAATTAAGTTATACATTGATAGTTTTTCATCATCTTGAGAATTTTAATGAAACCTTAACTAGATTTGGACAAAATTCTATCTTTTGTATAATTCCTTTCAGGATAATAAAATGATTGCAGAGATTGATATGAGCTTGTATTTAATATGGACAACACCACCGATAGTTTAGTAGCTTGTTTCCTACGTATACACAGGACAATCTTTTTTCTTTTATGCTGATAGAGAAAGGGAACAAAAAAATCATCATCCATGAAAAGTGCTTGTTCTTCTGTAGGCATTTAGTTTTATGTCTGGAAATGTTGTACAAATGTGTTGTTATACATGGCACTGATTACGCTTTAATTTCTGGAAAATTGATACGACATATATCCAATTGTTAGTTCTACTACTGTACGTGTAATTGCATAAGTAACAGCACTGTTGCTTCACTTGTGACTGTGTAAATTGTAAATGCTTCCAGTAGTGTTTGGTCTGTGTATCATATCTAACTGCATAGCCACGAGGCTGACACAGTGGTGTAGACATACAAAAAGACATTTCATGGAGAAGGTGCAGGGTTGAATTCTGCCCTGTCAGAAAGCAACCACTTCAGGGGAAATGTCTTGGGAGACAGGCCTCATCTTGACTCACCAGTTTTCTTCAGCAGTGCACTTTGACTTCAATGGGACTCAAGTATGCTTACATCTGGTGAGCTGGGATGAGTTTCAGCCCCTGCTTAAGTGGCTTGGCTTGCTGGGATTTGTGTCACATATCCAGCGGATTCTACTGGCACAGAGGAAGAAGTCTTTCAGCAAGCAGAGCTTCTGACATTCCTCCTGATGTAAATAGTCTCTTTGGACAAGATGTGACTTCTCTGTACAGCTGATCCAAGGTTGTGGATGCTCCACAGACAGTCTATCTCAATCTGTTCTGGCCACATCTGAAGGCTTTATGCTCCCTTTGGCCTCTCTTACTTACCAGCCCTAAAGAGGGCAGGATTTAGCCTGTTGTATTTACACTTAATTATTGTCATGTAGGTGAAGAGTGTATCTGTACTAAGTATATACTGACCATATCTTAATGAAAGGATTACATTTGTAAGAAAGACTTTTAAAAAACTCTCAGTGAGTTTTGTTCTCAGCCACAAGTAGAATGTGGATACAATTTACAATTCCACTTTCACTGTTTGTATTCTAAGAATTGTTATGTGCTCACTGTATTATATTTGCAGGCATTTTGTTATGTCTATCTAAAAAAAATCAAATCCTAAAATATTTTAGTTATAAGTTCTGCTGTGCAGAAGACTGTGATTTTTTTATATATATATATATCACACACACACACATATATATATGATAAAAATACTGGGTTTTGTTAGACAGTGTGTAAGGATTTTTACCTGTTTGTTCTGGGCAGTGCCTCAGTAAAATTAATTTTGCAGAGTTGGTGCTCCAGAACATAACAAGTTTGTATGCACTTGCTTACCAGGTACTTTTGCTCTCCCTGTCTCAGAATGGAGGGCACCTGAGATCCTGAAGAGCAAGGGAAGAGAAGAATAATGATATGTGGTAATGAATCTGTACTTCATTTATTCCTGTGAATATTTCTTGTTGGTACCAATGGTACCGTACCAGGCAACTGTTATAACTACAGGACTCTCTTAAGAAAGGACACTCTATAGATATTTTTTCATTGTTGTAATATTATTTTCTCTGTTATAACAAGGGGAACCTGATCTAGTGCCCATCCAAATTGCTGAAAAGCCTCTTACTAACTTCAGTGGGATTTGAACTTTACTTCATACATGTGATTTTAATCAGATTAGAATAAAGGACCTAAATAATAAAGAACCTAAATTCTTATCTAAGGACATTCTTAAACTCCATTGAATTTCATTCTCATTCTCCTTGCTGTAAGTAATGCTTTATCTCTGAAAGGTGCAATGTCTGGATATAATATTCTGGAACTAAAACCTAAGAGCTGGTTTTGTGCAACTGAAGTTAGTCTAATAATCACTATTTTCTTTGGGCATGGAACTGTCTAACACTTCTTCCTTTTGTTAGAGAAAACATTTTTCCCTTAAAAAAGTTTCCCCCCTATCTCTTCTCCTCCCATAAACCTCATGACCCTCAGAGAAAAATTGGCTCTCATTGGGAATGTGCTGGTCTAGATTTTTGCTGCTACTGCTGAAATCTTCTTCTCTAGTTTAAGATTAAAATTCTCTGAGGCATTCTGCAATGCCTTCCTGCAGGTAATGCCAATGTACTTGACAGAGCTACTCACATGAGTTAGAGCTTTTCAGACGAGGGTCCAAATATATTTCTGGGGGTCAAAATCTACTCAGGCAAAATGTCCCTTCAATTCAGTGAATGTGATTGTCAAAAGAGCAGGGCCTAAGAGTTGTTCAGTGCTTTCCCACATGGATCCTTGTATACAGATTCTCAACTCCAAGGCAAGCTCAGCAGGAGTTGAGACTTTGTCATCATCCTTCTGGAAAGCTGGTTGTAAAGCAGTTGACCCCCATGGAGATTGCATGAAGCCTGTTGGATTGGTTATTTAGCCTTGTCTCCTTATCAATGATTTTCTCCCTCCCTCATGTGCACTGGTATATTACTGTTTTTGAATGTTGGGGCTGCTGGCAAGAACTGACATGGCTTTTCACCCTAAAATTTTCCAGTGTTCCTTTAAAACACACCCTTGGGCATTTATGTATGTTGTTTTCTTGCATGGGATATAACTTCAGGGAGCTGCCTGTGGAGTTCAGTGTATGATAAAAGTATTTTTTCTTATTTAAGTGGGAAAAATAATGCTCCCATTGAGTACAACTTGCTGAATGCCTAATGAAAAGGGAACACCGTGGTTATAACTTGTAATACAAATCTTCTGTAATTAACATCTTCATTAGTTAATAAAGTTGGTATTTTTGTAGCCTTGTTTACTCTTATTATTCTTAATAAAGTATTTTATAAAAAACAACAGCTTAATTAGCATTACATTTCTTATTGAAAGAACAAGGTCAGAATCCCACTGCAAGTCTCCCAGTTCCAATTCCAGGGAGGTATTTTGATGTGCAAAGTAAGGAGGACCGGTGCTTTAAAGATCCTCTTGTGTTCAGTTGCAGAATTGAAAATAAAATGAAAGAAATAACCAAATACATGGTGATCTTGTTGAGACTTCCCAAGATCTTTCTGAATGATTTCTGCACTGATAATGGCCTAAGCATATTGCAGTGAGAGTATATTTGCAGTGGAAAGGATGTTCTCAAGATAAACATTTCCCAAGAGTTTTTAGTTCCTTACAATCTCAGTATGAAAGGCTCGGAATCTTCCTTCTTTGTATAAATACACTTTACACTCCTGGAAAGGGCTCCCCTGTCAGTGTCACTAAATGCTATTGATGGTACAAAAGATGGTGCAAAGGAGAGCAATAACTTGCAACAAACCGTGGTGCTGCTGCTGCACCACAACCAGGAAATAAGCAACACTCTTACTAACCCCACCAGGTCAGTGCCAAATATTGCAAACTCCTATAACATCAGAGCATTCTGGTGAGTTCAGATAAGGGACAGTAAGTTCATTACTTCTTTGTCATTATTCAGCTGAAATTTCAAAGTTGTAAGCATTTCTGGTTACACTGTGATTTTGATGATTTCAATATATATTTGCTCCAGCTATATCCACAGTGAATTATTTTTCAAATAAGCTCATATCCAGAGTGTTTGAAGTCTGGTTCTGAGGTTTTTTCCATGGCAAACATGTTTTTTTTTTTTTGTTTTTGTTTTCCAAAAAGAGGGTTTTCTAATCAGTCCATAAAATAAATGGATTTTATCAGGAACTCCTGAAATCAGTAGGAAGCTTGCAATAACTTCAACCATGCAGGAATACTTCCAAAGCAATAAAAATCCATAAATAGTCCATATGTGAAAACAATACTTTGCTGTAGTTTTGCATTCAGTTTTCACTATGTTCAGGTGACCTGCGTGTCTTCTGGGAGCCATGAGAATTAACTGCTTGTACAGCAATTTGCACCAGGAAAACCTCTAAAGGGATGTTGCCTTCATGTTGCATTCTGTCGTGGCTTTATCTTTTGTAGCTTCAGGAACACTGTAATGTGCAGATGATAAATGATGGAAACCCTCATTGATGCTCAATGCTTGTGTTCTGCTCTGTGCTATTTAACAAGCCTTGTGTAAACATTTAGTAGGGTTCAGTTGTGCTTCTCCTCTGCCTTCAAAAGCACTGATTTCTGGACAGCTCTGCTCCAATAAAACCCACGTACAATAAATAGGAAAGAAAACAGCTGGGAGGGAAAAGGCAGACCATAAAAAGATGAATAACAAAATAAGCCCTAAAATATTTTTTTTCATGTTGTCTCAGTTTTTAAAACATAAGATATATGGTGTGAAAAGCTGCAATAGAATATCTTAATAGCTAAATCCACTTTGTTGAGAACACTTGGGAAGATGCAAGGAGTTCTCCATATGGTCACAGAAGATATAGGGCAAGTTGTGCTTCTGTGTCTGAGGTCCTGATCCGACTTGCATTGAAATCACTGTCAAAGCACTATTTTAAATCACTCTTTAGCCCAATCTAGGGCTAATGGACATGTCCTGAAGCTTCCTTCTGAACCCCTTGGACCTAGTCATGACATTGTTTCAGATCCTGGCTTAGGGAAATGCTCAGGGCATGTTCCAGACTGTTAATGAGTGTCAGAGGGAGAAAGAATACATTTTATTTCAAAGCCGGGCATCAAAGTTCAACTACAGACTATCAAATTTGCTCAGAGTCTGACTGAAGATGAAACTTAGTTAATTTGCTTACTATTCAAATATTGTTCATTAAATAATAATAACAATTTTATTATTATTTTAAATTATTAAGAAGAAGAACAACAGCAGCAGTCTTAAAACCCATGATGAGTGCAGCTGCTATTAATGTAGCTTTTTTTACACAAAAGAATAAATTCTTTAGGGAAAAACTCCCCACCAGAGCAAAAAAATGTACCACTTCAGACTCCAAGAAATGTCATTTGCTTGACATATCTCAAGTTTTGTCTGTTGAAGTTAGTGTTGACCTCAATTGGGTTGTTTAATACATTCTTCTGGGAGAAAAATCATATAGAGGACAGTGCAATTCATAATAATTTATCAAACATAAGGCAAGAAATACATTAGACACTGGATTAGATGAGGCTAGTGTAAAACACACATAAGGATATAGTCCTTCTCTTCCACAGAGAGAAGTTTTGCCTTCAGCAATATAAGAGTTTATAGTATTTAATTCAGTTCACATTATACTGACTAAAAAAATTCCAGATGGTTTTCTTCTCTTGAGGATTAATGTCAGCATTATAGACACAATGAGCAAATATGCATTTACATCAACATTGCTATTACAAACCATGTCAACAACAGTCTCATGTCTTGGGCGTAAATGTGCCATCTGCTGTTCAGCCCTGTGTTAGCAGGGCTCTCACTTCACAGAGCAGTTACGAAACTGCCATCACAGAACTCCTTCTCCATATTTTTTAATTTACTTTTTTTTTTTTAATTTTGTAAAATTAAATCACACGAAAATTGGTATTCACAGTGGTGTAAGTTGTGGGAAATTTGTAAGTAATGCAGTAAGCATTCTCTTGAAAGCCTCTGCTTTCCATTTCTGTGCATCTTCACAAGGCAGATGAGTCCCAATTATTTCCTGATCCTTCAATTTTTTGAAGCCTATATTTCTGTTGGCAAAGTCCCCACATGGCCTCATTTTTTTCTGTTGTATATATTCAGAAAAAAATCCTCAAAATACCTTTAGGAGGTGAACACTCATTGCAGGCCAGCCTTCAGCTGCCTGCCCTGATGTTCCCAGCTCGCTATGTACATTGAGTCATGGAAAGGAATATTCCAGTGGGCTAGATGGCTTCTACACATCCCACATCAGCAGAGCATGGGGAGGTGCTCCACAGCCATCTGTAGCAAACCAGCCATACATTGCCAGAGATCTGCTGTGGCTGAGCACAAGAAGCACACAAATTACACATGGATGCAGAAACAAGTGCACATCACACCCACCCAAATGCACATAAAGGCCTTTACAATGGTATCTAGCTGACTAATTAACAAATTCTCAGTCTGCACACATACTTCAGGAAAAGGATTATAACCTGAGGGTTTCCTTGTCCCAGTGCTGTGACAACTCAAGTGCCTTGGTTCAGGAACAGGACAGTATGAGAAGAGAGGTCATCCTACTGGGACAATTTATCTCACTTTCAAACTCACCAAGAATAGCAAGGGGAAGCTTAATAGTGCCAGACAGAGATATGAATTTTTGATATCCTGATTTGGCACATTTGTGACGACAAACATTTGAGTGTAAAACTGAGCTGGAATAAAATCTTATGTACCTCTTCTCCTTTGGCCATGCTTGGGATTAGCTGGATCCAAACCAATCTGCTTAGCTCTGTAGTGATTGCATGTTTGCATATGTCTTTGGTGGTGTGTGTGCATGCCCATGTGTGCAGAGACACATGTATCTATTCTTCCTGGCACAGTGTACAAGCTCTAGGATTGCTTTTTATTGTTCTGGAAGCAGACAAAGCAGACCTGGCTAATATTCAGCCATCTGTGTTCTCATTTCTACACATCAGTGTAACTATAACCTGCAACTATAGCCCCAACATTTAGAAGTTAGAAAGTTCAGTCTTGGCCCTTAAGATGCTCAAATGTTTTAGAGAATGTGCTAATCACTTGTATCTACACTGCTAATTGAAAGAGTGCATAGTACTTTTGGAGATCCTTCTTTATTGTTTCTTTTTCCTTTTATTCCACTTTAATTTTTGGTAGGTATCACCAGAGGCTGGCCTTAATCTTAAAGCTGCCTTAAAAGCAAATATTCTACCTGTAGAAATCTGCTTCCCTACCAGAGCTCTTTCTGGGCTGTTATTTTAGTTAATTTGGTTAGGAATCTCTTTTAAAGTAATATTTTTTTAGACTGACTTCTAACTTTGTTGTATTTTTTGTTTTAGCAGAGACACCAGGCTGTATTTGCAAGCGTTGTGTTTCTTCATGCCCTCTGATGTTACTTAGTGTTAGCAGCTTTTTAGTTCATATAACTCCCTAACACTAATCCCTGAGCATTAATTCCTTTAGCTTAATACGTAAGTTTTTTTAAGTCCTACCTTCCTGCCTGGTTTATACATATGTTTGGAAAATAAAAGGGAAAAAAAAAAGGCTTTTCAGTTTTCTTTAACTGGCCTTTGCATGAATGCTGCTCAATTTTCTTATCGGTGCTTTTTCCCATCATGACATGCAGACCTTACCAACTCAGTCTGCAGGAACATGTCAGTTTTATTGGTATGTTTGACAGAGACCAGGCTGGTTTCCAACTAAAATCCATTTGTTTTCCCTCCAGCATGCTTGCTCACCTCCCCAGGCTCACTCTCTGTGTGGCTTCCTCCAAAGAGGTATTTCCCTGCCTGGTTGGGTATGTAGTGCACATTGCCTTTCAAAATTGGCAGCAGAGTTTCCTATCTTTCCCAAATTACCCTGTGGATGGTGGACTTTTCATCCCACTTCCCTGTCAGATTCTTCAGGAGAGTAAAATACTCCTTACCTTTAAAGCAATTTCCAGCTAAATGCAGGAAGGAGTCAGTGAAGATGATGTGATCTTGGCCAGCCAAAGCTTACAGGGAAACACCTCACTTAAGCAGAAAGCAAAACCTCTGGCTGTGCTTCCCTGTTAAATATTTAAATACAGTCTTGGCATTCCCATATTCCTCGGAATGGTTATTTCAGACACTTAAGAAGAGTTTGTGAATTCCCTTCTTGGATGGGACATGGTGAGGCAGGGCTGTTTGCACAGGCTGCTGCAAAAGAGTGATCCAAGAGACTTCTCAGCACTGCTGACAAACAAGGTCTCCAATTCTTTTTCTTCTCTACTGGGTTTCCTTGCTTATTTTCTTGTTTGTCTTGTTTGTTTGTCTGGTACTTTATTATTCTATTTTAATGCTGACAGGAAGAAAATAAACAGGGAAGAGTAGGGCTGGTGGAAGTGTTGTGTTTGAACTGTCTTCTGGGCGAGATTTATGGTCTGCTAAGGACAGCTTTTTGGAAAGTTGTCTTCAATCCTTTCTTGGCAGTTTTTTCGGCCTCCTTTGCTGTCTGAAGACACTTCACTTTCTCTGTTTGGAAAGGGCTTTGCTCATTATCTTCTCTGTAAGGGTGGAAGTGATGAAGTCACTTTGTGTGTCTCCCCCTTTCCCCCGCCCCACGCCGCTATCTGCGTCCCTCGGTGCCGATTCAGCAGCAGCATGGAGCACTCACTGCAGGACATTTTCCCTCTGCAAAATCCTGACCCAGGGGATACTTGAGCAAACTTGGATCGAAGAACACAATACAGCAAAGGCACGGAGCAGAGTGGCAATTCTACATTTGCCTCGCTCTCTCCAGAGACCATGCCTGTGAAGACAACTATGGTGTGTGAGAGTAGACAAAGAAAACTCACTCTGGAAAAGAGAAGAATTGTTAGAAAAGGCGGTTGCTCATACAGAAGGCTTTTGATTGCTCTTCAAAATGTTTGTCTGCCTGCACATGAATAGTGAATAGATGCCTGGCTTGAAACAGAAACATTCTGCAGAGACAAATGCAAATTCCTCAGGGAATTTTAGGTGAGAGAAAGCAGCACAATAATTTTCGGTCGCCGCCCATAGGAGTGGCCACTGAGGAGCTTGGGAACCACATAGCTTCTGACCACAACTGATGAACCATATTGTTTTCAGGTCTCTTTCCTTTAAAGATAAATCTAACAGAAGAAATTCAACTTTGAGGGAAAAAATTCAGCAAGCACTGCTGAAAAAACTCAGCAGCACACCACTGACTTCCCTGAGATCAGCCCTTTGCACATGGGGCTGGTTTGGTTTGGTTTGGTTGGGTTTTTCTGTTTGCTATGGGCAAACTGCAAAAGTGGCCTGAACCAGTTTATGTCTGTATCTGAATTTAGCCAGTCCTTTGAATCCTGCTCAGAAGATGAAGATCGAGGGAAGAAAAGGGATTTTTTTAAATGTTCTTTTTCAGGCCACATCCTTCCTATCATTTTCCCAATTTCACACATTCATTAAAAGGAGAAATGTACTCATGCAGAAAACAAACCAAGCCCTCCAAGTGAGAACATATAGCAATTTCATTCAAAAATGCTTCTTTTAAGGCACAGAGTCTATAAAAACCACACCAAGAGAATACTGTACTCTGTGGTCATTTGTTAGTAAAGCTGACAGGAAATCAAAACCGAAAGGATTCTTCAGTAACTGCCAACTTGCTGTAATGGAAGCCAGGGGAAATATATTTATCTGTTTACTTGACTAAGAAGAAAGAAACCAAAACATATTTTCCTCCAATAGTAAAAGGAGATTAGACTGTTACTAGTCACTTGTGTGCTAGACTTCCCTCCAGGCCTTTCTTAATGTTTTGTCTCACATTCAAAACAAATAAAATATGAGCTCTGAGGAAAAGAAAACATTTCACAGATTATAGAAACTAAAGAGATCTTTATATACCGAACATTTCACCTTATAGCCTAAAGGATATTGCCCAAAACTACACATTGTTGAGAAACATAATTTTGTAGAATTTTTTTGGAACAGATCTCCTGCCTGTCGTATGCTACAAAACTGCATCTGCAAAGGAGGACAAGACATTTAAAATATGACCTCTAGGCTTGGTTTTCCCTCCAAAATTAATTTTTCTTAGATTGAAATAAATGACATGAAATGTAATTGATCTGATTCTGTCACCTTGTTTAAGACTTGATGATCTATAAAAGTCTACTCTGTAACAATTCTGGACTTCTTCTAATGGGTGATAAATCAATTGAATCATAGGGTAGGGGCTACTACCAATCTGATAATAATGTGATCTTTACAGATAGATCACTGTTAAAAAAAGTTCCATGGTGATGGGAAGAATAAAAATAGTATGAAATATTCCAAGGTCAGGCTCAGCAGTGGATTTTTTCATTGTTACATGGCTCTGATGATGCAGAGCTGCCATAAATGTCTTCAATTAATGTATTTACAGAACTTTTCCACTGCCATGTAGCAGTCAAAACCAGATGGCAAATCTTGTCACAGATATTTCATTTGATTAATTCTTCTGTCTGGGCAGATGCAATGCAGTCTGTCAAACCATGAAGATAAATAAAAAATTAACATGTTTTTCCTAGAGACTGCTAGTTGGGTAAAGCTTTGATAGCTGGAAGAGGGCAAGAATCAAATGGATTTTTTTCTCTAACCACGGATATTTACCCTGATAGGGTATCTTTGATGTGAATCTTAACAAAACTCTTTTTAGGGTAGTTGCATGAGGGATATCAGTCAGTTTATAGTGTGCAAGATAGTTCCTCCAGAAAATAACAAATTAGGTTTTGCCCAAGTTTTAAAATCCACAGCAGGAACCATATTTGCAGCAAGAGATGAATCTGCACATGTTACCACCACATATCACATCAACAAATTTTGCTGTGGTTTTATAGGATCTTCAAATTCTGTCATAATGGTCAAAGCTCTGACAAAGAATGTCTTGCATAGTCATTATTCCTAAACACTGGATATACCTATGGAAAATCAGTGATAACAGGTAGCCTGTAACATGATTTATTTAGCACCATAATAGGAACAGGAACAGATTATGCTGTAACAATGCACTTAGGTCCTCATTTGGGACCATAATTAAACATATGTTTAACTTCAAGCATAAACTTAAGACCCACTGACAAGTGCCTGCCTTTGAAGATGCAAATAACCCAGTGAATTTATAAAGCATTGTGGCTTTGGCTGAATGTGGGCAAGAACTCCAGTTAGGGATGAGACTTGTTTATACAGTGCCAAAGACAGGAACACCATAAACATAAAAATAAAGGCTTCCAAAACTGACATTAAAAATGTTAATGGTTCCCTTTAATTCCCCTTCTCTTTTAAAACTAAAACCTAAAATGACATTCAAAGACTCAAGAATGGCAACTGTATGGGAGAGAACAGATTGAAATTTACTTCTGATTTGACCACAGATCATGAGGCTCCTGTGAAAATAGATGTGGTGCCATGGTTTAGTCTTCAGAGTCTTAGTAGATGTCCTTGTGCAGTTAAAAAGTAATGCAGGGAACATTTTAATATGGTTGCATTTCAATGGCATTCCATCCAATTACTTTAGAATCTGTGGGGAACACCTATAACTGGCCTGTGCTCTGGAGCTGAATTTAGATTTTATATCTCTTCAGCATCTATATTACTTGTCTAGACACATCTCTTAGGATTCAGAATTGCAAATGACAGATTGTATACCAGGCCTGACATTTATGTGATTGAATATAGAGATATATTTGTAATATGATGATAACTGTGCCTGATATGTGCTTCATCTAAGATCAGAATGAAGCCCAAAACATTCACAAGCGGCAGGGTCAACACTCCTTTATGATTACATCAGAGAATAAAATATATCTGTATATGTGCAAAAGCACCACATCTTGACTGTCCAAACCTTTTTTTCCATAAACTAAAATCAGGTCTATCCTCAGAATGAATGAATGAAAGAAGTTTAAAAAAGACTCAAAACATATTTTTTCAAATAATACAAATAGCTAAGTCACATGAATTGTTTGATAAAGCCAACTGAATTTTGTTCAAGAAGTTATTCTACATCATTTAGTAAAGCTCAATTCCACATTTCTACAAGACAATTGCTTTGAGACTAGCATGGAAGATTTGTGGATTAAAACCAAATGCTAATGACAAATGAAGATTCACATGGATGACCTTGAGGGCACGTTCCTCTCTAGAGGAAAAATAAGTTCTGAAATAATTCTTTGCAATCAATAGATGCATCAATTTAATGACTAATAAAATTTAAACAATTTAAATGAAAACTAGAATTTATTTAAGTTGTATTCAGGTTTTGTCTTTGCCTCTGGCTTTCAAGATTTACTTTTTCTTTGAATGTCTGTTGAGACCCTCACTGCACTCAGGGGCCCTACTATCCCTGTCCCTGGCACCCCCTTTATCCTGCTCATAGCTCCAGTCCCAGCTCCAGTCCCAGGAACTGTCAGGTCCTGTCCCAAGGAGGTTGTAGGATTCTGTCTCCACCTGTCCTGACTCAACCCAGCCTCACCCACCTTCATTCCTACAGAGGCTCCTGATGTCCAGGGCTGGGTCTGCCCTGTCTGTCCCACTGCCTGCCCTGCCCTGCCCTGGCTGCCCTGATATCCCCAGCCCCTGGCCCATGGAACCACCAGCCCTCCCAGCACCACAAAAACATTTATTCTTTATTTTTACATAATTATAATACTTTTCCCCCCACCTATTTCTTATTACCAAACCAAGAAGAAAGTATCTGATGCTCCTTTCTGCTGTGGTCAACATTTTGTGTCTGTGAAGAGGAGTCAGTCAACCTGAATTACTTTGTTTGATTTGACAGATCCTCCACATCTTACCCACATTCAGGAAGATTTTCAAAACTCTCCTTTGTTTTTCAACTGAAATTTTTTAACTTCTAAAGGACAGACTTTGCTTCAAAAGGGAAATTAAAGGCTGTTCATTATAAAGTGTTGGGAAAAAATGTTGCTTGTAGATAGAAGGTTTCATTTTAGAAATGCTCTCCTCTCACAGTTACCTTTAATCTTAATTCAGGAACAATTTTGACCAATTCTAATAGAAACATTTCCTTTGTTGGTTTTGTGACTTGTAGGTAGGTGTTGAGATGTTCTGTACAAATTTTTATCAGGCTGAACAAAGACACTGGACACGTGTCAGGGAACACTTATGTTTTATTATATAATTGCCATCACCTCAGCAACCAGCCCACTGTTTAGACTGAAAAGATGTTGGTTAACAAGCCCTTTAATTCTTACAATCCTCTTCCATGAGAGTGAAGGCAAACAATCCCTTAATTAAGTACACTTCAGTAAGTTCTCAGCTCCCACAATAAACCCCTCAAAAGCTGCTGGCTCACCAGCCATAGCACACCAAAATTCAAGGGTGAACACCCTGCCACAACGTCCCCACTCTCACAATAAAGTCCACTAGGGAGTGGGGGGTAGAACATGGTAGCTGCACTTTGCCCAGGAAAAGCAAGGGAAGAAAACAAAGAATATGACCAGTACTTAGCTCCTGCATTGGCTGCACCACGTGGATGGTCTGTAGCTGGGGTTGCAAGAGCAAAGGAAGAGAAAGAGGAAAAAGTCAGAGAGAAAGAGAGCCAGGGAAAAAAGAGAGGGAAGGAGAGTGAAGGGGCCTGGTGCTTGCCTTTTATGCAAATTACACTTTACACAAATTTTGTTCTGTGTTCACAGCCAGCCCTTCCCCAAGAGTGAGGTGGGGGGAAGTGGGCTGAGCCCCAGTCTCCAGGAGGAGCAGGAAGGTGGATCAGAACAGCCCCATCTCTGCAGGACCCTCTCCTACTCACACACTTCCTGTAGCAATACTCAGTGTCTGAGACAGAGCATGCTTAGGTCTGGTCCTTTACAGTTGAACATCAGTGTTGACTTCAAGGACACAACTTTGTTGCAGCTCTGTAATCATTAATGTTTCAAAATGCTTTACAAGAGGCTGTTGCTTTCTCCTTAGTCCTTATGAGATAGAAAGGTAAGTGGCAGATATTTGCCTTCATTTCACTACAGGAGACAAAGGTGATTCCATGCTTCTAAGATTTGTAACATTTTTGTTTTTCCTAACTACCTACATCAAAAATTTTGAATAGAACATGAGAAACAAGAGAAAACTGGTGCAGTTTTCAAAGGCATCAGATGTGAACATAAGGACCCCCAAATCCCTAACATTGATTAAAACATAGGCTTTGCCTTTGTCTTTCTTTGTATTCCTGGAGTAAAATTTGCAAATTTGGGATTTAATGACTAGGTGTGGTTTTTTTTGCATTTAGCTCTAATAAACTTTTTATCACACGTGCTGATATAAACATACATATATACAAAAAAAAAGAAACCTACCTTTCCTCCACCTTAGAGATTATCAGATATGAAGAAAATAATTTTAAACATCTTTAGGAGAAAAGCAAATATCCTATAATTGCTTTCTTTTGTACTCATTTTATTCTTTCACTTTGAAAGTGGCTCCAACCCCATCTATTTGATATAAATTTGATATTGATGTTAAAAATAATGATAGATATTTCTGGATACTGTAGGATTTTAATTTCACATCAGGCTTTTTTGCACATTGAACTTTCATAATATTTTCCTTATTGTTGAAGTAACTAAACATGACTGTAGGTGGATACAGCTGAAATGCACACATTTTTTACAGCCATTGTGTACGAAACTTTTGTGCATGAGGTAATGTATCCAAGCTGAATTGAAAGCGTAAGGGAAACTTTAAAGAGGTAGAATGCAACCAACACTGAAAGTTGGCAAAGATGCTCCACAGTTTAACACAAGCTGTTCCTCTCTAATATCGTAGTGACAGTTTCATATAAATGACATTTCGTGAGTAATAAAATGACAAATACATCATTAAAATTAGAGACAGATTGCTAAATGGATTAGACAGCAAGTATCTTGGTTTTTTTCCTTATTCTTCCACATGCATATTTCATCTTGCTGAAAAGCTATATGCCAATGTTGTTCATATTGCCAGACCTTAAAATGAGTTTTTAAATTCATTCAGTTCTACCATGAAACAGCTCTTTGAAGAGAGGAAATTCAGCACTGATTTTATTTAGTAGCCTTGAACAAACCACTCCCAAGCTCTTGGGTGTATGAAGTGCCCAGCACACACAGGGCCTTGTACATGTATCAAGTAATTGCAGAGCAATGAAAGGGCTTCTTTTTTTACATTATTTTTCAAAAATAAAATCTGGTTTAGGGCTCAGGTTAGAGTGTCAAAGACTGCTGCAAAGTTTGGTCTCAAAGTACATAAATAGTAAAAATATTTGGGGTCTAGAATAGGAACCATTCAAACCACATTCACACAGGTAAATAGTGCACAAGATAACAGGAAGAAAACCAAATAAAATAGATTCCTCTCATAAAAAAGCAAAGAGGCTTGCAAAATATATATTTTTTAAAATAATCACAAAGCTCTCCAGGACATAAAGAGAGGCAGAGTTTTTGAAGTGCTGTCAGAACCCTATGGTAAAAAATACAATTTCCTTGGGGTTTTGAGCTCATTAAGATTATTTATTATAATATTCTTTGTAGAATAACTTAGGAGCAGTTTCCTAGTCTTATTTAAGTCCTTCTGGAGTCTACTAATTTGAGTGTCTATTTTCTTATGTAATTGCATTGTAGACTTGAGCTACTTGTTAAAGGTGGCTGTAGTATGTCTGTATCTCGTGCAATAACAATAAACAACGTTCTGTTAATAGAGGGGAAAAAGAGGTTTGATTTCCTATGGATGTGTCACCCTTAAATATCTTTCTCTGTAGCAGCACCAAATCTGCCTCACCAAACAATACAGGGCAGTTATGAGAGTGGTCCAGAGCTCTGCAGGTGCTGAAACAATTTTTTTGAAATCAGCTACCCTTTATTAAAGTGAGTTTGATCAGAGGATGCAAAAGTTGTTAGGGAAGGACAGACCAGCAGACACCTGGACAGGGTGGGTTGCCCACAAGGCAGCAATGCACCATCACAGCAAAGCACGGCAGCAGCCTCCCATGCTGGAGAGAAAAATATTTCAGGTCTTGGGGCATCTGACCTAGGAGGGAACAGGGACTGTGCATATGTGTTTCTGTACCCCTGTTTCCTTAGGAAACTCATCTAAACAAGTATATATGAAATCATCAAAATATCCGTGCAGCTGGTTCTTTTTTATTCATTCTCATTGAATAAGTAATTTTACTTACTGGAGGCTACTCACACATCCTGCAAACCCCACCTCTTGTAGAGGGAGAGAGCATTTGAATGGAAAAAATTTGACAGAGAACTCTGGATTTGTTGGAAGTGCCATATGCTTCTCTCACAGTGATTTATTAGCCAAACTCCTCTTTTATGATAACATTAAAATATCGTTTACAGTGGAAACTAATGGGCACCTTATCAGACAACCTTCTTAACAGTGTTCCAGTGGAAGCCAGCAGGGAGTCATTTTAGAATGACTGGACACAAGAGAAAAGAGCCAAATTATCTTTTTTTTTAATTTTTCTCCTGCAAAAACTGTAGAATTCATAAATTCAAATGGTAATTGCAGCCTGTAGGAGTAATCTTAACTTTAACTTGGTACTCTTTGATTAATTTGCAAGCTATTAAAAAGGAAGAAGAGTTCCACCAAATTGACCATTAAGAAGTATGGACATCTGATACAAATCAGGGCCATTAGTGGCTTGGTAGTTTCCACTTTTTGTTAATGAACTGTGGAAATGAAAAATTGGTAGACTTGGCCAAGGCATTTGTTTATAGTAATCTTCAGGATCTCACTGGATCTAGCTGTGCAAGACTTTACAAAACTGTCTTCATGCCAAGGCACAAGTGAGAGAAACAGTATTGAAAAATGTTAAAGGGCCTGGAAGGTACTGAATTACTCTTGTGAAGGACTAAGAGCCTTTGGCTTCAGCTAAAGCAAAGACCCACTCAGGATGAGCACCTCACTTTGTGAAATAATCTTCTGATTAAGTATGTGCTGTTTTCTTCTCTCGTGAAATGAGTGTGTTCACATTAACATCTGCAAATGTCAGACAAGTGATCTGCTGTACTGAGCAGCCTCACTTTAAACCTGTCTAATGCATGTCCTGTCTTAGTAAAGATACAGATGCTTTCTGTGGTCCTATAAAAATGTGCATTTTAATGATAAATGGGACAGTTTATAGTTCCAATTACTCTTGTCTCCTTTGAAGCAGGAAAACTGGCAATCCCTTATCTAGACTTTAGCAGGTTGAGATAAACCTCGATAGCAAAAAGTATCTGGATTGTCAGAGCTTTTAGCTACAGTAAACTGCTTAAACTAAAAGCAGCTGTTAGTTAAAAAGGAACAATACCCATTCATTTGTTAGATGTTCTGTGGCTAGGATACTATTAATGAGTTTTTTCTTCAGATGAGACTGTTGTAAAAAGTCTCAGTTACGCATGGAGACACTCATATGCACAAACATGCAAATACAGTGATAGAAAACACGTAGAGTTTGAAGAAATCTTGTTTGGCTAACACACAGTAGTCATTTGGAAGAAATAATCCCTGGAGATCACTATGTTCAGAAAACCATGGTTTGGTTCCAACAGTATAATAGTGAGATTTCACTCACAGTTATGAAAATGTTATTGTTGCCTCTACAGATCTATTATTCCCATTTAATGTCTGGAACAGTAAAATTATCCTTACTGAGAAATCCTATTCTGTCTGCTTCTTATTTGTTCTTAAATATATTGGAATTACAGACAGTGCAGTCTTCTATCATGTCTTCTGAATCACTACCAATGTATTTCATTGCATTATTCAAGACAATGATTCTGACTCCTTCTAGGTTTTGTACTATTTTTTTTCCTAGCTTCCATAAAATTTTCTGATGCAAATTTAAGTCCGTGTTTTAGTAATATTGCAAACAGGAAAAGAAACGAATTCAACTTGTAGCTTAACTTCAGCGTGCTCGCTTTTTTTTACAAAACACTGTTGCAGTCTTAGAGTTCTGTGTGTACCTGTTCAGTCAAGAATGATGTCTCCTGTAGCTATGAGTTATATCCCCTAGTTCTCTTAAAATACCATGCTCTATACCATGCTCCTATTTTAACAAACCAATCTCCTGATAATATAAAAAAACAAATTTACAAGAAACTACAACTGGCAGTGGCAGCAATACATATGATTTCCAAGAGGTAAAAACTTACACCAGTTAAAAACCTCCCTTCTGTCTGCAAAAGTCCCAGTTCTGATGGATCTTTTCTGGTGGTTTCTGTGCTCTTCTAACTTCTAACTAACTTCTGCCCTCAACTCTCATTCAGCTCTCTGGGATTACAGCATATTTCCCCTTGAAAACCAGTTTGGACAGTCGTGAAATTCATCTTCTGTTCAGCCTCTACTTCCAACAGCCTGCACTGATACTTGACTTTGCAATGACAGGGTAATGGCAGGACTCCTTTCTGGAATTTATGGATTAGTTCACTATTGGCTATGAGACAGGGGTGAGCATCTTGTGGGAAAGATTAGGCTGGCAAATGAGAGGCTTTGGTTATTGTAGGTAATCTCCACAAAGTTTATCCCCACACATCTGGCAATGGGTCATCATGACTTTGCAGAAGTACAATTTTCCTTCTGGTTCATTTCTGTGGAGGCACCAATACCCAGAAGAAGTTTGAATACCTGTATTACACTCTGAAACTGAAGCCTAAATAAATAATTTCTTCTAACAGAGAGAGGGGAATTGGCAGCCCAGAAAAAACTGAGGATTAGCCTTATCCCTTTCTTTGCATTATTATATGAATCCATACTTAGTTGATTTCCAGACAGATTTTGCCATTTTCATATGCACATGCTTATTCTTGACATGACATGGCTTATGCCAGGACTTGGCAGGTTGATCCACAATTGTGAACTTCCCTCCCAGACAAGGACCTTGAATCTCTCCTCTGGACTAAAGACTCGAGTTCCTTCTGTCAGGATTTGTTGTGTAATACTGTAAATTAGTGGGGGCCTAATCTATTCAGTTTAGGTCCTGGTACCTTTCCAGTTTTAAATGTCTGGTCTCAGAAAAGGGAAGAAGGATTATTTGAGTTTCACTAAGGTAAGTGCCTGCATTCCTTTTTCAGTTTTGAAGAGAAAAAACCTTCTGAGATCTGCAGATGGAATTTCAGGCTGCTGTAATCAACTGTCTGCTGTGTGACCTGTAACTTAGGTACCACTAAAGAGTAATCCACTCTGGGGTACACTCTTATTTTTTTTCTATTGAAATTACAGTAAAATAACAGGAAATGTTCATCTTCTCCATTCACTTGGGATGAATCCCACTGCTTTCCTTTGAGCAGAAATTGAAATCTCCCAATCTGCAAAATGAGTAAGATTTCATATGTGCCGGACTCCAGGATCTGTTCTGGATACAAACCAACAGCCCAATAGTGTTTTCATCCCTGAGACCATGGTCTGCTGACCTGAGTCACTGTGCAGGCACTGGCCTGGACCAGCCAATGAGCTTAGCAAATGTACTTTATTTACCTGCAGGTATCTGTTCTCTATCAAAATTAGCTTCAGTTATGACAACATGAAACTTTCTGTGTTTCTCCAAAAAAATTTAGACAGAATTGTGGTGTGGTTGGTCATACACTGGATGCAAAAGCTGAGCTTTAGGTGGTATTTAAAAGGCTGCCAGCTCATCAGAAGTACTGGTGATCAATCTGCTTCTTCTATCCTTTCTCATCAGAATTTTGTTGTTGGCTGATACAGCAATTATTGTTAGTGAGGTACAAATGATGAGTAGAAGTGAATCAAACCATGCTATTGAGCAAAACTGAGCTGTCTGGATTTTATACTTTTCCTAACACAGTGAAATTATTTATATGACCCTGTCTCACAGTTCTCATTTTGCCAATGAAATAAGACATCCTTGTTTTAAGATTGCCAAGAGACTGAAACAAAATTTCTAAAATATGAGTAAAAAGTGTAAGGGGTAGAAAAAGATAGTAAAGTCAGATAGACTTTTAACATAATTCTGGATTACAATACTGTGTTATAAAACATTACTTTCTGCATTATTATAATGCCAGATATTTTGATACTGCCAGAGCCAATCAGATTTGATGAGAACATTAACTTGGATTGGCTTGGAGCCAGAAAATAGGTGTAAACATCAGACATCATTAAATTTTCCTGAAATATACTGAAATTGATGTTTATTTCATGCCATGTGTAATTAGACAGTTATTGTAATTATTCCAATTTGTTTCACATCAAGACTTTTGCGTTGCACCCTTTTAAGATGAGAACTGAAATCTTCTCTGCCCCAAGGCAGATAAAAACAAAATTTGTCATGTCCTATTCATCTAAAGGACAATCAACATTTGTATCCGTCTTCCAATAACAGCCAATTCCTGATACCTCTAGGAATGGCAGAATTTAGCAAAACAGAGAATTCCTGTAGATGACATGTATGAGAAAGGAAGAATCTGCATTTTTTAAAGGGTCGTTTAAACCCACAGTAATTAATTTATTTCTAAACTACTTTGTAGACTGAGTCCATCTTGAAGTGTCTTATGAAAAAATTACTCTGCAGAACTGGCTGACTGGATTTGGGCATAGATTATTTCATCACAGTTGAAAGCTTTTTCCATCTGCTGTCCTCGCATGCACAGCCTGTTTCTAGAAGCATTTCTGACAGATTTAAGCTGACTTGGTTTATGTATTTAGTTCATTTGTACACAGCAGGGTACAGCATCTACAGGCAGCTTCAGAACTCTGAGACCAGTGGATCAAAAAGTAATAAAAATATTTCTTTTTCTGAATAAAACCAGATAAACTGAGGGAAGCATTTATGCTGGAAAAGAGGGTGCACATTTTTTTTCATTCGTGCTGCTTTTTAGTACAAATTCTTTTGTTTGCGGTTTATCTTCTGCTCTTCAGGGAATTCTAGACCAAAACCATCTTTTTCCCAGGTTTTGACTATTGTGGTCTCTCTGCACTAACCTTTTAACCTTTTACTCCTAAGACCCTCTCCTCCTTCAGTCATTCAAAACTTTTAGCCCTGCAATTGTTGGAGAAACATTTTATCTTCTGGGGTAATCAGATATTTTATTTCCCATTACCTTTGTCTGAAATATCTTGAATAAGTTTTTTTCAACAGCTGTGTTGTTCTGACATTGGTATTCATTTTCAATTGGGGTAGGTGTTTTCTTAAAAAAAATTATCATAGATCTGCACTACATTTTTGATTTATTGTCATAGCTGATCCACTTTATACTGCCTGAAAATTCATTGAGTAGTAAAGGGCAAGTTGTGTCTCTGGAGCTGACTGGAAGGGAATACGACTTTCCTGAAAATTACAAAATAGTATATTAAATTATTGCCTCTGCTCAATTAATAATGAGCCCACCATGTAATTCTCTTTGAACCTGTACTATTTACTTTTTCTTAGTTAATTTAGTAACAAAACTGATTGTACAGTAAATATTCAGTATGCTTTGCTGATACATATTTTTCTATTTGAGGAGACCGTCCTGGTCCTCTCATAATAGTATATTCAGATTATCCAGTAAATCCTGTAGAATTTCAGAGTAAGAGGAACACAGGATTTTTTGAGAAGGGGTTAGAGGAAAAAAGCCCAAGTTAATAGGCTCAATTAGATTTATGTGGATACTTCACATGGCCATTTGCTACAATAATGTGATACTGGTTGTGGCCATTCACTATAATAATGTGTTACTAATTGTTGTCAGAGAAACTGATCATCAGTCTTGAGGTTTTACAAGCTGCATACCAGCAAGTACAGTTTCTAAGATTAACCCATGCAATGAGGTGCTGAGATCACCTTTTAGCTCTTAAAGTCTTAAAGAGCTTTCAAACTCATAACCAAAGTCACGTTTGGCTTCATTGTTTATTGTTAATTAAATTGTTCTGTTGAAGCATCCTATCAAAATACTCTAAATAGTTTCTTTGGCTGGGACATAGGTTCTCTGAATGAATATCCTTCTGAAATCAGAGCAGTGGATTGAAAAGGGCAGAAGATGAGATTCCAGAACTATTTCTGCACTGCTCTGATTCAGAGAACATAGCTCTGAGGAAATATAGACACCATGAACCAGCTTCAGTGGTTCAGGGGAAGGTTTTCTGGTACAGAAGTAACAGTGAGTGCAACTGCAGCTAAACATTGTTTCATGCTTGATATCGTCATAGGAAAATGTGTAAAAGCAGGGGTGGATCCATAGTGGGTGTGCTACAAGTAGAAAGAGAAATGCACATATCACCTAGTGCTGCACAAGGCTTTTGGACTGTGGTGCAGATTGAAGTGGTCAGCCAAAACATCCTCTCTCTTTCCAGTAGAGCAGGACATTTCTTAACATCCTGATGGCACAGTGGGGCCATGGGGGCTCTCTAGAGCACTGCTTCCTCTTTTGTGCTGATTCAGTCCACCAATGCAACAAAGAGGAACTCATCCCTCCCCTACTGCTGTCCTGCCATTTTCTCAACGTTCTCTTTTTGCATTTTGATAATTTGGTACAACCTGTCTCCAGATCTTACTCATGGAAATTTTATTGCATCTCACAGCCTTCACCAGTTTTGATACCCAAACAGCACCACAAGGCAGAGAAAATAAATTTGGGTAATAGACTACAAAACAAAATTGCAGGTCACAATTAATCACAAATTAACATCTGAAGGAGTGTGGAGCATCAGGCTAAGAGGAATCATGGAAACTCCATATTCAAAGGAGAATACCTCACTTCAGCTGGTATTATACTGTGAAAATGAGGGGAGCACGTGAACCAATAGATTTTGTTCTGATGATTCATGATGCTTCCAGTCCATAACAAGACTTGAGGACAACTATGACCGTAGCCTTTCATTACATCTCTGTTGATTATATTTTAAAAAAACCAGCAAAAGCATTATCCTTTTCATGACACACTTGTCTAGCCCTTTCGTCTTAAGTTTAGTTAGAAGGATAAATGTATTGGATTGGGTGGCCAAAATATCTTCAGAAATTAGAAACAAAGTCATGCAAATCAGAATTGGAAAGTCATCCCAGCAGTTTGTCTCTTGTACAAACCAACAATTACTGCTCTATCCCAGTGCTCCTCCCTGAATATCAGAACAGGATACAAACTTTCTTTGGGAAAGAATCCACCGTGTCTCCAGGAGAAAAATGAATGACCTGCTGAGCCACTGATCATTAATTCTAGATGTCAAAGACACAAGAGCTGATTTGGAAAGGAAAATTCTGATTCCACAGTCTTTATTTTAAATCCATTCTGTTGGGGTTTTTTGGATGGGTTTGTGTTTTTTTTGTTTTTGGTGGGTTTTTTTTTGTTTGTTTGTTTTTTGGTTTTTTTTTGCGGGGGGAGGGTTTTTTTGGGTTTTTTTGGTTTTTGGGTGGTTTTTTTTTGTTTTGTGGAATGTCTTATAATGTGGATGTTAAATATTGCAGGCAAAGAAACTTCCCTGTATTTTCATTTCTCCTCTTTTTTTGACACTGTAAGTCTTCTCACAGAGCTGCTACAAAGGGAGCAGTGGCAACCGAAGTAAAAAGCACATCTGCCCCAAACATGTACTTTCTATCCACAAATCTGTCCATTTTTTTCATTCAGTACTAATGTGACACTGTCAGTTCCATTACAGTAGCTTGCTTTTGCCATGCAAATTATGATAATACTTTAATTATATTTAAAACATATTTTCACACATGTTTCTACAGACTTCAGGGCAAAACACCCTCACCTACTTCTTGGCTTAATCATTGAATTTTGTGAAACTTAAGCTAGCTCAAGTAAAAATTGGAAGACAGGATAAAATCTGTCTCTCTTTTTGCCCTCTCTCCAAAGAGGTTACTACTTAGCACATTACTGACTCTTAGTCATAGTAATTGTGAAGGAAGTCAGTTCAGGCTGTATCATGTGACAGTGAAATAAATTGCTGAATGTTCCATCATCCAAACGATCAAATACCAAAATATTTGTGTTGAAAAAGGGCAGCACTTTGTCCCTGCACTTACACGAGAATTTGTGTATACTCTGAAACTGATGGTCCACAGATGTCAGAGGCTGGAAGATTCCCATTTTTTGAGTCCAAAAGGAGCAAAATATGAGAGAGCCACCAAGTTAACATATGATATTTTACTAAACTGGACATGTCTTAGAACAGAATTCTAAAGGCTTCAGACAGAAAACTCAAAAACTGAAAGAGTTTTCAGGGATCTTGGACAGAGTGTAGTTTAGACTAGATCCGTACATTTTAGCTGGTTGAAACTAAGTGAGATGAACTCAAAGCACTAACAATTTTAAGAGGGAGTTGAACTTACATGCTAGTCTGTTCTGTGAGTCAGGCCAAAGTGCCTGTTATGACTAAGGAAGTTATTTGAGACTTTCTAGGGGCTAGATCACTGGAGACTTACTCAAATGGCTGAGTCCTCACATTCTCATCTAGCTGATGTCAAAGACACTCCTGAGAAAGGTCAAAAACTTGACTGACTTTTCAGTTTATCAGTTCCACACCACTTTCAAATTATCGTTGTAGAACAAGAGGAGGATTCCTCATTAGTTAAACTGACTGTCTTGGATTAAAGCTTAGTTGTGGAAGGGAGGTCCATCATCAGCTAATTTGTTTGTCTGCCTGGCAGGCTATTATTTTGCTGTGGAAAAACCTTAAGCCCACAGTATAATGGCATTACTGTCTGGTATTCGTAATTCTAGCCACACAGTCCTCTTTCTTCAAAATTCATCTGCTCATTATTTGCTGAAGCCAACTTTGTTTTTCAGCAAGATGCGACAATAAGTAAACAACATATGTTGTTGGTTCAAAGAATTAACAAAAGAGTGGTTTATTTCCTGCTTGAAAGTTCTGTCTTGAGAGTGTGTGTAATATACTTGCTGCTTTTGCTAATTTCTCCTGCTTCTAGATGTTTGCATTCAGAAGCTGAAAGAGACTTAGATGTTAATTGCACATGTGCTTTGAGTCATGAATTTATCCTTCTAAATATATCTTATATACACTTAGACAAATTCCTCTCTTTTCTTAATTCTATCAGTCATGGTACAAATGAGTAGAAACATTTGTCTTGATCTTTAGGAAACTGTTGTGCACGGCTGGGTGAGTTGAAGTTCCTATTTTCCTGCAGAGGAGTATGATTTCATCTCTGGATTAGTGATACTTTCTTTTGTGTACATGACTTATATGGGCTCCAACAGCAGCCAGCATCTAAAGCCTGGTCTTACTGACATTGTTTTCAGTTGTGCAGAACTGTTACTCAAATGTCATCACTTTTACCTGCAAGAAGCATATTTTAAATGTGATAGTGGAAACAAACCTCTTGAAAATCCTACTATGAAAATCAATAAAAAACATTNATGATAGTGGAAACAAACCTCTGTGTTATTCCCAAACCCATATTGAAAATCCTGCTATGAAAATCAATAAAAAACATTTATCTGAAAGACATTGGTGGATTTGATGGCCCTTTTCAGTCAGTGATAGTAAATGTGTAACTTTATTGTAAGTTCAGAGAGTAAGTCCTTCCCAGTGACCTTACCCACCCACCCAGTTTTCAGGAAAGCCTCTGAAACATTTCTGCTGACATCTTCTGGCTCTTACTTTGTCGAAATTGTTCTTTGTCTTTGAAGACCATTTATGTCAGTGAAGTACTGTGTATGTGTTAGTCTAAATCTCAGTCACAGGAGGATTTACATAGCAAATTAAGATTAAATACCAGCAAATATAATTTGTACAATAGTCGTCTAGACAGGAGATGAAGCCATGTGAGACTTAGCTGGCCAATCAAAAAGCATGATGTGTAATGAGTCACATGAATATTCATACTGAGGAGCCAGCAAATGATCACAGTCTGAGAAGTCGCCTAATCAAAAACAGCAAAGAACTAAAAACTGAAGAATCATAAAAATATCTCATTTTGTAAAATTAACCTATGCCCTGGATTTTCACAATCACTTTTCTAAAATCTATTAGTTATTTGAATGTAAAACTTCCCAGTGCTCATTGCTGTGCTAATTATGGGTAAAATATTGTCATGGTTTTATAGAAAGTGTATTTTTGTCTTTTGCTAGCACTAGAAATCCTTTTATTGCAAAACATCTCCTTCCGGATACAGTTGAGAACAATGTTTATACAAGATATACTGCATTAATTCAAACCAGTACAATATAATATATAACTCAATTCTCTGCCTTTGTGAATTAGACAACGGTAACAGGAGGTGAAATATATTTAGCATTTATTCTTCAGAGTACTGGTGGAGACACACATTCATATCCAATACTTCTAAACTATGACAATAAATTGTTAAATTTATTAAAGTAGAAAAAAATTTCTCTTTATGCAGCTCCTGGTTTTTTTATCAGGCATTAAAACACATTCTACATAGGACATAAGAAATAAAAACAAAGATATATGTCAGTAATGAGTGAAAGGTTTCACTAAGTTGCAGTAGAATTTACAGTACAAAACAAAAGAATGAGATAGTAAATATAATAACAACTTTATTTTTCACTTATTCTATGATTTTTAATTGATATTCACTGGTAGGAACATTTTAAAATACAACTTACAATTCAGATTTTTTTTGAGATAATTATAAACATGCAATTCTCAAAAGCATACATAAAGCCTATATGTTAATAGCAAATGTTATCTTTATGTCTATCTGTTAAATCTATTGGTGGAGAATATTATCTCATATGTCCAATTTAATAAATTATTTAACATTTTCACAATATCTTTACATTTGATGTACGCCAGCTATTATTAATTTAAATAAGGTAGAAAGCAATTATTCTTTTAATATCCATTCACTGTGGACACTGCATTTAAGCTATGCATGCCTATGCACAGAGTTCTGTCAATTGTTTGTACAATAATGGAGTCTGCATTTCATTGTCTCCATCTACTCAATTATTTCTAATCTTTTCTGACATCTTGTCCATGAAGACCTGTCTGAAATCAGGCATCTGCTTCTGATTAGAATCAGTTGTGATTTACACATATCAACTTCTAATCTTGCTTTAGTCACTGGACCTTCGTGTGGTCACTAGTCTCCACTGGCTGAATGATTTCTAATTTGATTATCCTGCATTAGTCACCATCTAGCAGATGTAGACATGAAAAATTTCCCAGTAGGTTTATAAAGTCATTTATGACAGGAAGCAATTTTTCAGTGCATTCATCACTTCTGTCTCCATCACGCCATTTCTTTCAACAAAGGGTTTTTGAAATATAATATCAAAAAAGGTGAAACAATACAGCTCCATCTACAATTTTAATGATTATTCTTACAACTTTTCCATAGAGCCCAAGATCAGCTAGGTTGTCCATTGAACAGTTAGCCTTTTGTAAATAATTTATGCTAACTTCTGTATACTTCTGGTTTTACTTATAATTACCAGTAATCATTATATCTGTGAATATGTTAAAGTTCAGTGGTTATTCTGAAAGCCATTAATTATTTGCTCTTAGTGCTATGTGATTGGTTGCCAGCCATGCTGCGCTAACCACATGGTATTAGCACTATATTAGCTGCTAGACTCATTACATCTCCTTTTTATTATTGAGCTAAAAATAAATGATAGACTAATGCTAATGAATAACAAAATTCAGATTCTTTTAATTAGTAAATGTCATCACTGAGACAGACAGCTTCCTGTGAGGGAATGCCTTTGTTAGAGCAGCTGAGATAGTTTAAATAAACAGGATATCCAGCACAGAAGACTTTCTTCAGGTATGAAATGGTGCAATCCTCAAAGTCAGACAGAGATTGCTCCAAGGTTGAGAAAACCTATTATGAATTAGACCAATGGGGAGACAACATAGTTTGGAACTGTGAAACAAAGGGAGCAGATATTGCATAACTTCTTATGACTTCTAAGTTACCTAAATCATATGGGACAATGTAATAAAGAGAGGCAGGTGACTTGCTGTCTGTGGGACATGGAAAAGAAATAAATATTATGGGAGGATATTAATGTGAAATATTCATTTTTCAAACAGTTATGAGAGGAAAACCCCAAAATAACCTAAAATTTGACAATTACAGGAAATCATGGGTTGCAATGAAAGCTGAAAGATGTGGAAGAAAAGATGTTCTTTATGTGCATTATTCAGCAGGTTTTAGTCAGCATATTATTTAAAGACTTCTGGAACATTCTTGCCCTCAAACTACAAGTAATTTTTTAATTTTTACTTTTTAATATGGGCTATACCCAAAATCATTGGATTAAAACATATGTATATTTTTGTTTGAGAGTCAGCTTAAATGTTATTTTGAGGGAGCAGTATTGTTCAAGAGGAAAAATCAGTTTGGCCAGAGGAACCATCACATGGTGCACTCATGGTTCAGAAAAGTCTACAATTTATTTTGAAGTTTATATCAGCAAGGGAATAAATCCATTATAATAATAATCTGTGTTTTATTATTGCTCATGACTTTAACATCTTGATTTCCAATTTTATATTTAAATCTATTCTGACCCTTATATTCCTCAGGTCATGATCCAAAAAAGAGCACTGATTGCATGTGTGTGCTTTTGAAATGCAATAAACACAGTGTTTCAAAAATTAAGAAAATATTTCAGTCTAAACCAAAGGTAACTAGATACAAGTGCTTGCAAATGCATGTTTGTGGTAAAAAAACCCTGGAAAACAGTGAAACTGTTGTTAAATGACCTCTTAAGGAAATATAAAGTTGATACCATAACAAAAATGGTAACTTGTCACCATTATCAAACTATTCACTGGCATAGCCTTGCAGTTAGGACAATTGAGGAACCACTGTATATCCATTAAATATGAAATAGTCATCTTGCCTTATCTGACATTTGTTCAAACTGTTGTTCAAATTTTTACACAAAATTATTGCTTTTTTTTAGTTTTACAGTGAAATACAACTATGTATGGAAAGATTTTTTTTCTTTGTTTTTGTTCTTCTTCTAAAGAAGCCCACAAATAGAATTGCTGCCATTTCTGTTACCATATTGTGCTTGTTTTAATTGGAATGGAAGCACTACATTTGGGAATAAAGACCCTTCAGCATCCCATTCCTGTTTCTCTGCAATGAAGTTCATGGGCAATGATGGTCCCGTTCATGGAAAAAACTCCCTTTAATCTGTTTGACCACTTCAGCTGAGGAAGAACATTTGATGAGCTTGTAAGTCCTGAGTAATTTACTCATGACTAGGGCTTGAACCCAATGAAATGAATATTTTAGAAAAATATTAATCTTGACTTTTGATCCAAGAGGGACAAATGTACCGTAGAGCCAGGACATTTCAAACATTGGGTCTCAAACCCTGTCAACCATTTCAGACCTTTTTTCCTCACATCAGGAAAGTTAGTTCACCCGTTTTTTCTGGAATACTTTATTCCCCAGTGTGTATCTAAAGAATTACACCAAAGCAGGCTGACCTGAAAGCAATCATTGTTTTAGATTTAGTTGAATGTCTGAGTGAAGACAAAATCAGGCTTTATGAAATTGAGAATGGAGTATGATTAAGGGGGAGTCACAGAAAGATAGGAGAGGTAGAAGCAGTTGTAACATTCAGATTCTCAGCTTTCTTTCTGGTAGACATGAAGTTTTGCCCAAAGAAAATTTGTTAATACATACATTTTGGAAAATCTTTGCCCTTTTCTGAAGGAATGAAGGACTAGGGAAAAAATCTATCAAAGAATTCCTAAGCATTTCAGTATTGTTTTTTGTGGGGATAGAGTCAATTTGAGGGGGATGAACTGAAAACTAAGTCTCTCCACATTCTGCCTCGTTAAAGAATGGAGAAAGCTAATCACTTCTAACTGTTTTTTTTTTTTCCTAATACTTTTTCTGCCCTATTTCCAGATTTTCCTTACTTCCCAAACTTGCTTTTTACTACTTTTTTAATTGAATAAATAGATGTCCTCAGAAATCTGTTATTTATGCATTCATTTCTTCAGGTTTTTTATATCCAGGGACAGGGAATACCTTAAGCACCACGAGGTCCAACATTCACTGGGAATGTTTGGTCTTGTATGCCACAATTTATTTTGATATAAGATAATTAAGCATTGCCCAAGGCCAGGAATTGTGTGCATCTCTTCCATTTAGGGCTGCACTGGTAAAAGCATGGGATTGCCTGTTCTTGGGGGGGCTTTTCTGCTCATTCTCATACTCAGTGCTAGCTCATATTTCTGTTTGTTTCTCTATGGACCACTTTGAGTACAGCAGATATGTACTTACTCCATGATCTACAGCCAAGGCATATTTCCTTAGTTGGGAGCCAGCTGAACCTGAGCTGAAAGCTGACATGTGGTTTATTTTAATGGGAAATTTCTTCTGTTTCATTATGGTATTTGTCATCTCGAAGTAACTGCAAGTTGTAGTCATATATATCTTCTCCCTTGAGTGGGATTTCCCACATGATGGGAAAAAAATAGCAGTGTCATGAAATTTGAGTACTGAAAGGGAACACCTTTTCTCAATCTACAACTGTTTGAAACACAAAGTAATAGCATCCCAGCAACAAGACAGGCAGGCTGTTATCAAAGTATGCCTTTTTTTTCACTGTGACATGGTAGAGGCAGAATATCTCTCACAGAGTCTCCCCTCCTCCCCTCCACCCCACCAAAAAAAGTGTGCTAACATTTTAGTATTTTCAGACATAGGCAATTTGAATCTGTTTAGAAGCACCTGTAAGAATGACTTAAAGCGAGTACAAAAACACATTCTACAAAAGCTGATGCCTCTCTTGCATTCTTCAACAGCAATGCCATGATATAAGTATAGGCCTCTTAAAGAAGAAAATTAATATTTTGTTAAACACTGATCATCAGTTCTCTTATGAGTTGGGATTGAAATTAGAAGAGTTCTCTTGAAAATACTACCAATAAGATAAAGGGTGTTACCATGCAGTGGAAATCCCTTTTCACTGAAAAATCCATACATGCAGAAAATCATATACTTTTCTGAGCTCCTGTACAAGAGGTGGTCAGTGGTGTGCTTGGACCAAGAAGAAAAACTGGGTCTGGTCATATACCAAACTGATTAGATTGTTGGCTCTTCTCTACAAAATAAAATGAAAAAAAACAACCAACCAACCAAACAAAAACCCACCAAAAAACTCATTCAAAAACCCACAAAAACTAAACAAACAAAACAATAAATAAACAATAAACCAAAAAAAAACACCAAAACCCCCAACTTTATTGTGCTTTCATAGTTCCTTATAAACTGTGACTTTTTTCACCCACTCAGTGACATTTCTCTGAAGTCCAGTGAAAAGGAAAAGGTTTAATAAATAAATAATTTTCAGTGTTTTATTCGTCATATTGGAACAGTGAATGCAGGAAAAAATGAGTTAAGTATAACATTAAGGACTGCAATTTTCATGTCTGGAAATATGTTACATCATTAAAAAGTGTTACATCTTGATATAGTTGATCAGGTTTCAACAACAAAAAAATTATTTTGGCTTTTTTATAACTAAGCATCCGTAGCTTCTTCTCTGTTTCTAGATACCCTCTCATATTTCTTCTTACCCTTTTCTTTCTTTTTTTCCTTTTTTGTCCTTTTTTCCGGCCTTTATTTTTCTTTCCTTTTTCTTTCTTTTTTAAATTTTAATACAACCAAGGGAATATTAAACTACTCTGCCATCCAGCTCTATCTATCTGTTATGATGGAACTGAGATGCCTAAAAACTTAAGTGACTGAGGGGAAGGGACATGTCCTTGCAGAGGGAGAAACGTGGTCCTGGACTGATTTGACATGAAATGGATGTTGGTTCCTCTTGATGGGTATTGTCCAAGTATTAAAAATAAATGAACGTGTGCATGTGCACAACATGGGCCCAAACAAACTATCAGATGGAAACAGTCACTATAGACAGAAGACAGGGGTAATATACCTCAGGAAATTTGCTCAGGGTGAAGGGAACTCACTAGAAACTGTGGCTAGAGTTAAGAATATAAAACCATCTGGTTTGAGTCAGATTTAAAACTCATGTGTGCCAGCACCATGTTGTTGATAGCGGTCAGCAAATGCTTTGGTGACTGCACAGCTGTGCAGCTTCCAGCCATGTCTTCTTGGGGCTTTCTCAAACTGAAGATTACACCACATCATCTGGTTTATTAGTTTTTGATGGATCTCCCAGTGCTTAATTTTTTTAATGTGTTTTTGAATCCATTTACACTTTTGGCATGGGAAATTATCTGTGGCAGTGAGTTCCACAATATAATGAGGTGTTGTGTGAAAAAGTACTCCAGTTGCTTCCTTCAAACTTACTGCCTGATAATTCTACCTAGTTCTTTCTCATCCTTGTGTTATAAAATACAGAGAATGATTATTCCCCAGTGTCCTTCTCAGCCTGTTCATGGCTTTGCAGCCTGTCAAATCACTCCTGGTCTCTTCTTTCCTAAGAAGAGTTCTACACCATTTAAAAACTTCTCAGGTAGAAAGCATTCCTCTCCTCTCATCACCCTTGCCACGGCTTTCTGTATCTTTACAAGTTTTAGTGTATTTATTTGGAGAGGAGGGTGGTGAGGAGCACTTTCAGCAGCATAGCAGGTGGTACAAGTTTTCCTATTGTGTCTTTAACAACGTTCTATTTTCCTCTGATTGTTGGAGATCACTGAACTGGTGATTCTAGAGAAATAACAGTGCTACAAAGATTCCTTTCCTGATTGAGAGCAGTTTATTTAAAGTCCATAATGACATATGAGTAACTAGACTTTGACTATTTTATATTTATCAACACTTAATTTTCATCTGACCTTTTAACCATCCAGTATAATCCAGCATTTTCAACTCACCAGTCAGTTTCTGGCATTACTGTCTTGAAAAGATGTATAAAGACAGTTTTTGTTTTTCTTTCCATCCCAGTCATTTCTATTTAGTCATAGGTATTGAAGTGCAGGTCTTCATGGATTAAAAATAGTCACATTTCTGGTTGTTTTTCCTCATTATTTGTTTCCCAGCTTTTAACTGACCATTTGTCTGTGACAAAATCTTTCCTGTTAGAGTAAGAACTTTGATTAGGAACTTAGAAAGTTCTTTGAAAATTCTTTTTCTTTTTCTCCTAGTCCACAGTGAAGTACAATTTTTCCCAGTTAAACTCACACTGAACATTCCCCATTAAATTATATTCATTCATGTGATTAGTTATACAATTCAGCTACTTGGTCCAAGGGAAAAAAAAAAGACTTTCTTATGTGTATTTTCCTGGATATCTCCTGTCAGATTCTTTGAAAACTCACCATTTTGTTCAACATCTCCAGTCTTCCGGGATCCAAGGTGAGTCAAGAAATTCTGACCATCTCAAATATAATCTGATTTTGAGTTTTCAAGGGAAAACTACTTTGCTCTCTTAGTGTTATCAATGATAAAAAAATCACCTGAACTCTGAAACTATTCTAAGCAAACTTCAGTTTGAGTTATTTCCTTGGATTTGTCTGCCATAAGGAAAGGCTCAGTGTCAGAGCTTACCTGCTTTACTCTATAACGAACACCAATGCCAATAATTCACTTAGTATTTCTGCTATGACTGCATCTTGTTGGAGAAATTATCTTTTTCAATCTTTTAGATCAACTACCAACCCTGAAGACAAACTGGTATGCTTTTGGTATGTCCAAAAAAACTTATTCACAGTTTTTATCCTTCTTTCAATTATTTAGGAAAGTGATTTTTGGCCGATGTTATTCTAGACTTGTCAGACTTTAAGCTTAATTCCACCACTCTTGCTTGAAAGCATTTTCTATTTCTTGAAGAAAGCCCTTCTGGTTGTAATAGGCTGTGTTATTCTTCCATGATGACTTTCTGTGGATCTGTTCGGGTCTTTTTTGGGTAGGTGGTACAAGTTTACTCTAAGTCTCCGTTACATTGTTTTACAACAATTTCCTTACCACCTGTGAGCAGTTTGCAGAATGTGCAGGAGGCAGACATCTGTTAATAACATATTTGAGGGAAAAAGAGATTTTGTGTTACAGATGCTCATGGTGTTTGATGGTATTTGAGACTAGGATTCACATCTTGAAAAACTCTAAGCTATGCCTTTCAAAATGAATCGAGACAAACAGTCATGGGTGGACTCTGATCTTCAGGTTCTTTTCCAATATAAATAATTCTATGGTTCTGTGATTAAATAGTCATTAACCAAACAATATTTGATATATTGTTTCATATAATACAAATGGTAGTTTGGTGTTTTTTTAACACTACAAGGGCTAATGTATTTTTCATGGAAATCTTCAATTTATTGAATGTGAAGAAAGGAATGAAATTTTCCATTCTGAACATCACCAAAGGTTTACAGATTTTACATTATTCAGGGTGGTTTATGCTCATTATACAAGGAGGAATCGTGTAAAACACAGATATAATGCTGGGAATAGAGTCTTCTTAAAGAACAGCGTGGAAGAAGGAGAACAAATGGGTAGAAGGAAGTTTCTTTGCTAAAACACTAGACAGAGGCTATTCAAAAGCTCCATAAGGAGGAGGAGGCAAGAGTTTGGTAGATGAGGCTGCGTTCTTGAAAGAGGAAATGTCTAGTAGAATCCCTTTTAAGAAGCTTTGAAAGCAAGTTTCTTGCCTCTGAATATATGCCCTGGCACAAGGACAGACATCAAGAAAAGAACATAACTCTTTCTTCTCTGACAGATGTCCTTCTGAATGAATGCCCATGGCATTTGTGAAGTCAGGCATTTGAGAAATCAGCACTTCTAAGTGGAATTACGTGTTTTCTGAGCCCAAGAAATGGCACTTTCAGGATACAAGCTTTTACAACTTTTATGAGAAATGTTTGACATAATGTCTTTTATATCAGTTGGCACTTAAAGGTGTGAATGAAGAACATGCAATGAATGCTTGCCTTGTAGGATGTGGGACAGTTCTTTTTGTGAGGCTAGTTCCAGTGTAATGAGGAGCATAACCTGGTTTTGAGTAGCTCATCTTACTTTTGTTAAATAAAATGAAACATACTTTTGTCATAAAGATGACTGCTACAAACCACTTTTCTTTGGCTGTGACTTCAGACTAACTGTTCTTAGTATATTACTCATTTTTCCTTTCTTCAGGAGAAACCTAAAAAGGTCAAATCCTGGTTTATGCAAAGCTTCTTTTGACTCAGTGGTATTGGTGAAATAGAAAAGTGAACAGTATTAAGACACATGGTAGACAGGAAATATATTTCTTCTTTGTCAAGAAAGGACATAAGTTTCTCTCATAATAATCCTTTGCATTTTATTAGGGGAAAAACATTACCCATAAGAAACACAGTTGAGGGGGAGTTGCTTTGTAATTAAAACAGGATGATTTCACCTACTTAACTGTCATGATCCAAAAACATAAGCATGTCTCAATTACTATTTTGTATGGCACATCATCATTTCAGTACAAATTGGATTCAAAAGTCTAAAACAGTAAAATCCTGAAGCTGTTATGGATAATGGAATGGAAAAATATTAATTTTAACGATGTCTTGTTCCCTATGTGGGCCTATGCCTTCAGGAAGAACAATGAGTTATAAAAATTTCATTAAAGTTCATTATTTACTCTTCTTCTTCTTCAGATATTTTCCATTATAGTTTGTAGCTAGGAACCTAGATCTTCCTCCAAAAAAAAAAAAAAAGTTAAAAAGAGAAGTAACACAAAACATGTATCTACGAAAATGCTTAGAGTTTCTGAATCCAGTATTCAATGTGTCATTTTTTTTTCTCTTTGGTGTGCTTGGATTTCAGGTAAGGTAAGACTTAGACACTGGTTCAGCTTAGCACTGCAGTGCCTAAAACTTGGGTGCCACAAATGTGGGGTTGGATCTCTGCTCTGTGTCCCCTGTACTCAGAGGGAGACAGGCCCTGGAAAGTGGCTCAGCAGGACTACAGCAGCTGAGAGGAGATGTCAAAGCAGCAATTTTCTTTAAGATTCTTTCACAAGAGTATTTTGGTACACACCTCAAGGCTGCAGTCCAAAAAGTCTAGGAAATTACCCTTTGGATCTTGAAACTCTTTTCAAGGCTTAGGGGAAAAGTTGGTTTTTTTTTTTTACATGGTTGTTAGTGCAGCAATTTTCTCCATTTCAAATATTACTGTCTGATCCAGAGGACTTCTGAAGAAGTCTTTCTTGANGTTGTAAAAGGAAAACAAATTATAATCCCTTTGATTTGTGCTCGCTCGTGGTCAAAGTCAATTTAGAAAACCAGCAATGATACAACGCTAAAAGTGTCAGTTCAGGCTATGAACCAGCAAAAAGCATTTTCTGCTGTTATGGTGTGTGGAAGCTGTTCACAAACAAACCTGGATTCACACTTAGAGAGGTGCTCAGTGATCTTTGTCCATTTGAGCTTCTGTCACGTGTTTAATGTCATATGTCTGGCAAGACTGCCAACTTTACATTGTTGTACACTGCTATTTGCATCATAGAGGGAAATTGCTGAGGAAACAGTTAAAAGGGTAGATGTCTTTCTTATGCCAAGAAGTTAATACATTAAGCTGTTGATTTATGCTGTGAATGCTGTATGTTTGTGTTTCAATATGTTTTAAGTTACTTGATTTTTTGGGGATTTTTTTGGTTTTATTTCTTTTTGTTGTTGTTTTTTTTTGTTTTTGTTTTTGTTTTTTCTTTAAATCTTCTGTTCTTTGATCCTGTTATATAATAGTAGATATAATTTATCAGTTGCTCTGCCTGGCCTTAAAAATTTACCACACAAGAAAAGAAACACTTTTGAGGAGTCAGAGTACTGATATGTAACAATTTTCCCTGAAATCCCCTATACATGGACCATGATTAATTTCCCAGCTGTGAATCAGACCTGGCCTTGCTTACACAATCTATAAACAATGCATGTACATATTTATACATAATGAAACAAAGGAAAGAGCACGGAGTTTACTTGGCCAAGAACAAGTATTGCATCAGTCTAATATCTGAAAATCCCCAGAGACAGGATGAATCTCAAAGCTTTGTAACATGATCATTTGATGCTCTAATAGTTTTTTTCACATTGATGTTATAATAAATACTAGGCAGATGTTTAATTCATATGTAGTCCATAGTACTGAAATCATGTGTCTTTGTAGTATAACTATCACCAGGATACAATAAAACCCTGTTTTTTAATTAGGAAGCCTTAGGTTCAAACAATGTGCTATTTCACAAAATAATGTCTAGAATAAGAACAAAAGTTATTTAAAGTTATCTCAATCCATTCTCTTTATTTTACTGAGAAGAAGTTATAAGAATGGGAGTACATTGTGACGTACATTTTAATAAAAATTTAAAAATTAAGAAGAAGGGCTGTGGAACATTACATTTCAGAATAAATTTTTATCTAGATTTCTGAATAAAAATAAATATTAGCTTTCTAAAATGATGGAAAGTGTCTATGAACTGCAGTTTGTAAACTCTGAAATTTTGACCTGTTCCCACCTTAGTTACTTTGAACTCCATTTAAATTGATGACAGGACCTAATGAGAGAATAATTATCATTAGCTGATGAGTGTATTAAGTTCACATTTGAAAAATTAATTTGCTGCCAAGTTGAGGTCCTAGATAAAATATGCAGACATGATTTTAGTTCTATAAACTGAAACTCCATTGCTTTTTAACTGATGATTGCCACAAGCTTGATGTTTTAATTCTCAGTCTTCAAGGTACCAATTGTTTTCCCTGCTGTGTTTCACAGGCCTGTCTTAGTGCCCCTGCAGGGAAACCTGACACCTGCCCCATGTTTAAATTCTACTGATTTTGGAAAGACCAACAACAACATCCATTGTATCTACTGATTCTTAGGGTATGGGTATTTTAAAGTATTGAGTGAAACCCGGCATGTACAATGGCATCAGTTGTAAAGGGAAATAGTAAGCAGGCAGAAATAGAAGTGGATAGTCCATATTACTCCAACAAGCTATTGACAGAGGCAGGAAGAGCAACTAAGTGTCCAGCAAGTCCTGTTGGCTGCACCAAGTCATCTTGCAAGGACTTCATTTTCTTCATGTGTCTTCAATTTCTGTGCTGCATATGGTAATTCTGTAAATCACAGAATTTATGCTCAGCATGAGATTTCATATTTTTGTTTGCAAAAAATATGTAATGTCTTCCTTGTATTTCTCCATTCCAAGTTAATTTGTGTGCTATCTTGGTACATTAGTATCTGGTTAATACAGAAATTTGTGGATTTAATGAAACCCATGACTATTACTTCTTTGCATCATCACAGAAAAAAAAAAAAGATGAAACTAAAAATTACTGTTTGTCCCCTTGGTATAATTTGGTTATCAGTTCAGAAGATCTTGAGTTGCTCATGATAAGTCTGAACTTTTGTTCAGAGGGAAAAAAAAGTGATTCACTGACTGAGTCAGAGCTCCCTTTCCTTTCTCCTTTTTCCTCTCTCCCTCCCCATCACTCTCCTCCTCTCATGCACCCTTGGCCCTCCTAAATTATTTCTTTTCTTTTGAAAGTTTAAAATAAATGATAGCAGCAAGCTACTTGGCTGCTATGCCTTGGTCCCCTTTCCTTGGTAACAGAATTAATCCTGTTTTCAGCTGTTCCGAGGAAGTCTGAGACGTGCATGTGTTGGTGAGTGCTGTCTGGAGCAGTCACTCTGCACCTGTGAGTTATAGTCTGGAAAAGCACAGCCAGCCTGAGGCTAAGTTGTTTCTCTGGTGTAGAAAGTGCAGCACCAGCCCTGGCACTCTGTATCCATGGAATAACTGACTGCAGTCATTAATATGGTATTAATACAAGTGGGGTTTTTGATGACAACGCTGTGCATAAAAACGAGGAGTAATCTGCTGACCTGGTCTGAGAGCCTGATAGCTTTTCAACAAGGCCTGAAGGGAAAATTCCCACCTCTAGGCAAGTACTTAAAGCTTTATTCACACTATATTACACCTTGCTCTTTGAATGGCTTTGGTGGTTTTATGGTTATCTAGTATGAACAAAGGAGAGAGAATTTGATCCTAAGCAAATGTGTACATGTGCAGGAGAGAGGCAAAGACAAAGGCTGGGATATTTTTTCTGAAACTGGAGCCTTAAATGATTATGTTTCAAGCATTCCTATCTACAGTGGAAATCCTTTCCCCACAGTCAATCCAAAGCCTATTCAAGTCAATGGCTTTTGGATCTCTGTCATCTGCAGCTATGGCAGACAAACAAAACAAACTGCTATCATCTGTAATATGACCTAAGTGTTTGCAGCTCCTTAGCAAAAAAAGTCTGGTTTTGGGTAATTTCAAGGAGCTTACTGAAGTGTTTGTGTCAAGTCTGTTCTGTTTCCAAGCAATTTCATTTAAAGAAAGTAGAAGATATTTAAGTTCTCATTGAGTTGTTCTGAGCATCTCCTGCAGGAAAAGATTTGAATACGGTTTTGAAACATTTTTTTTCTTGTTCTCCTGATAATAATAGGATCATTTAGCTGCACTTTGAAGGCAGAAAATTTCTATCTGTCCAAACAGAAAATGTAAATTATGCTTAAAAACATCCAAAAGAAATAGTACATGTTGAGCTGGCCCAAGTTGTTTTGTTTCCTTGAAACACTGCTAAGGACCTGGCCCAATGTATTTCATTTTGTCCAAGTGCTTTAGATCTGTGGCAATAAGGCCCTGAATATATCATTGATCTTTGTGAAGTGTAGATATTCTAAGAATTAATAAAAAAACCTTGTCTTGGAGACATCAGCTTCAGTTTATTCTCTTTCTGCTGCAAATTCCTGGTGTCTGTCTTCACTTTTACTGACAGAGGCCAGGTAGTCTCTTGCTTTTAGAATTCAAATTATTTAGCTGAACAGGTTTATAAATAGAGGACATGAACATCAGAACTTTGTCCTTTTTTGTCATAAAGTGCCTAATGAGTTTGCTAGTAAATACAAATTGAATCTTTAGTAATTTTCTAGCTGCAGTAGCAGACAGAACAACTCTGCATAAATCAAATTGGAAATATACTTTCTCATGTGCTCTGTTGTCAAGATTGGAAATTTTTGGTGAAAACTGCAATCAGGACTGATGTCTTATGTACAAAAAGAAACTACAGAAGAAGTGGAACATTGAAAGGGATTAACAATAAGAGGATTTAGAAGAGTCACCAGGAAGAACAGGACCAAAACCTTTGGTAAGTCTAGTTGTGGTGGCTGGAGGTAGTTTTTCCCTTATCACTTTGCTGGATAATCTGAAAAGAAGTGACAAAGTGTGTTTGCACCTCTGGGGCTAGAAGGGGTGGAATTGCACTCTCTACTGAGGATTAAGAATATTCACTTCCATTACCCCCAATCCCACTGCGTAATTTCTGTCAGAAAAAAAACAAGCAGAAAGATGTGGTGTTTATATCTTAAACTGAAGCAGCTACTTGATCTGCTTTGGGAGTCTGTGCCTAAATAAGATGTTCAGCAAAGAGATTTAAGTAATGTTGTAGGGAAGAACTTCTAACAGTGAAGATCAGTTCACTTGTTATGTTGCAAAGCTATCATTAATTTTCTCTGCCTTTTGAAAGGTGCTCACTTGATCCAGTCTCTTTGTTTATCTGGTTTTCTAAGGTTACAGCTGTACTTGTATTTATTACTAACTCACTGAATCTTGATAAGATCAAACCTGTTGCCACAAAAATAAGCCAAACTTATGATCCTACTGCTGTTAGCAGTAAAAAATCTTACCAAGATGTTGGAAACCTGCAAGAATTTATCACTGACTTAAGTGAGTTCCCAATTTTCTTTCATCTCAATCATTTAAACACATTTCTGATTAGCATTTCACTGGACAGAGATAGATTTGAAATCAGTGTTCATTCCATGGATGTAGCTTCCAAAATAGTTTCTTTTACAAAAGACATTCCAGAAGCATGATCAAATAGAACATGTTCCTATTCCACCACAATGTACTTCAATAAAGGAAACTTTATATATATATTGAAACAGAACTGACAGCAGAAGTAGACAAAAGTCCCTTTAGTGAGCCATAGTTCTATAAACCCTTGAATTAATGAATTTTCACATTCTTAAAACACGGTGTTCTGAGATAAATTAAAATGAGAGTTTATAATTAAAAACTGATCCAGAATAACCCGTGGTACACTATGTCATTAATATTTAGTTCAAAACAACAGCATGTAACTCTTTCACCAAGAGAAAAGGGAAAGCTTACTTTCCATTTCTGCCCCAAAAGTCTTCCTTTCATTAATACAGTGGTCTTATGCCTTATTCTGTGTAATTACAATCCACAGAAGTTGCATTTGCAAACATGAACTGTCAAAATGTCAGGCATGCATGGGAAAACCTTGAAAATACTATTTTAAAGGAAAATCATGTTTCATATCTTGAGGAAAGTACAGAAATTACATAAGCATGTTTTTCTGTGCTTTTTTAGGTGTTAGAGTCATTATAAATTACAATACCTTCCCTTTTAAAACTGGATTAAAAAGACATGAACTAATGACTTGAAAGATTTATTCCTTCATGGGAGAAGAAAACAATTCACAGTAAATATTTTCTAGTTTGCTGAAAACCCCAGATATAACTGATTCCAAATTTATTGAAGGAGCATTTGACTGGTGATGCTTTTTCTTCCGAATCCTTTTCTCTGGAACTTGTGAAATATGAATGACAAGGGTTTTTTGAGAGGAATAAACCCCCTGCCTGCCTTTTGTCAGAGACATATATCACATCCTTTCAAGAAATGTCCAAGGGACTCTCTCAGGACAGGACCCTGAGGATGTTCCTAGGCAAGCTTCTTGTCATGCTTTAAGTCAGTCCCAGGACAATGTCATATTAAAATTTAGGAGCCAGTACAGCTGGGTTTCCCTTGGCATACAAACACTGGCCAGGAGTGTGCTACTGAAGATGTGAGGAGCAGAAGTGAAAAGCTGGTCATTAGCTTTGACTCAGGGCCAATTCTGCAGTGTCTGTAACTCCAATGAAGTATTAACACACAATCAGAGTTAAAATATCCCACTGAGTTTCTGCCACCACATCTCAAACCTAAGCCAGGGGGACCTTTTCCCTGCACAGGAAAATCTTCAGACTCCATGAGCAGTCAGATTTTGGCTTGCCTAGCAGAATGGTCAGAAGATGTTTCAATAAGTGCTCCTTGTGATGAAGCACATCCTCATCCACTGACATCACAACTGGAAGAAATCACTTAGAAACTGAGATACATTAATTATTTTTCTGGATCGCTTATTTATTTTAAAGTAGCTTCATATTTTTTATGTTATTGTATAGATTAAATTTATTTTTAGACCAGTCCATGCATAAATGGAAAACCATATCAATAACTCCCTAGTCTAATTATTATCATGGATAGAGTTCAGGACAGAATTTGGTAAATGAAAACCAGTTAAAACTAAATTGAAAGGAAAAGAAGCCTCTTGTTAATTCATTTTAAGCTTTAGAGAAGGGTAAATTTGGATTGGAATGAAATGAAAACTTTTTTTTAGAAAATTAAAAATACAGTGAGATTGACTAGCATTAGTCAAAATTCACAAATGAATAAATTTATAATTAAATTGTCATGTTAAAAACAGGCAGAAAAACCTTAGAATTAGGCCTTGGCCAGTTGTAAAAGTCTGTCCAGGTCAACTTTGAAAGGATTTCCAATGCAAAAGGTTAAAATAAGTACCAGAATATTGAAAAATACTTTCCTCTTGGACTGAACTTCTAAAACATTTTTCAAAACATAGCTTTAGAGGAATTTGAAACAAGAGTCAGACAAAAATGTTTCTGCACTGCTCATATTTTACTGTACTACCTATGAACAATTTGAAAAACAAGCCAAACGAAACTAGGTTTTAGTTTTGGTTTACAGCCAAAAGAGTTCTTAATGAGAATTATCCAGTTTTTACTCGATCTAAAGGTTTTTCAGTACAGCTGATGATACTGAAAATGGTGACAGATAAATGATGGAGAAATTTAACTCTTTAGTTTGTGTTATATATGAAAGAGGCAATCAGTTATCCACTCTTTTTGAAGCATTATGGAAACAGAGAACAAGTAGAAATTTGCAGTAAGAGTGGAAAACCAAAAGCATAAATACAATATCTCCACAAGGACACAGAATCACACAATTGTTGAATATGGAAGAGACCTCTGAAGGTCAGTTTGTCCAACCTCCCTGTTCAAAGCAGGAGCTTTAACAGTGAATGCCCAGGGCCAAGTCCAGGAGGCTTCTGAATATCTCTAAGAAGGAAAACTCCACAACTGCCCCTGGGCAACCTCTGCCAGTGCTCTGACATCCACCCAGTAAACAAGTGATTGCTGAAGTTCAGGAAACACATCCTACTTTTCTGTTTGCACCCATTGTGTCCGCTCATGTCATTTATAATAAATGTATCCTTTTAGGGAATTTATTCTTCCTTCCTCAGTGTCTTGAATTCTGAACTGTACTTTTTGACCATGACTAAGAAGTGCAAAGTATGTAGAACAGAGATGATTTAATGTTCAAAGCCACCTCATTCTACCTGATAAAGTTCACAGTTACCTAGTTACAAAACTTAAGTAAGTAAAGCTTGGGAGAGACTGTTCCTTTGTATCCTATGAAAGTAACTTAAAATAAATCAGCTGGAAGGAATCTAACAAGATTAAAAGGAAAAGAAACACAAATAGCATTATCACCTGTTCATTTTTTCTTCCACTGTGTTTTACTTGGATGCCAGTAAGTCCAATATTTTCCATTCCTACACACAAATGATCAGATTTTTGTTTCTACAGAAAAATTTTTAGATTCATAAGGTTAAAGTTCATTTAGCATTTAAGAGACAAATGAGGTCAGCATTAGTAACTGCAAACGTTTTTCATTATAGAAATTTAGTCACAGGCTGGTTCAGAAGTTGAAAATACCATAAGGAGAGCACAAGACACTAATCTCTTTCGTGACAGTGACAATTCCCAGAGCTTTTTAATACCAGTAAATGCTCTCACATATTTGAAAAAGACCAGCATTTCATATGGATAGAATCCAAAATATCATGGTTCTTGAAATTTTAAAAGCATATTTTTGGGTTTGTTCTTTTAACTCCATTGGGAATCTTATATTTTGTATCCAAAATAGATTTCAGGTTGATTTTGGCAGGTGTTTATTGTTGCTGAAAATCAGCAGAATTAGAACAATATGAGGAGGAGCTCTGGGTGAGGAACCACCCTAGAAAGTTGCTGAAATATCATCTCCTCTGATCAAATTTTAAATTTATCTCCTTTCTTCATCATGATTTTTTGAAGCCCAGATGTCTTCCACTGTTTCAGAAACAGTGTTATAAGCTGCTGTTCATCCTATATGTTTTCAATCCAGCTACTCACGCTTCTTACGTCACTTCTCGCATGTTCATTTTAGTCTGGAAATCTTCTGCCAGCTCAGATCTTATTCTACTATAATGTTTTTGTGTCTTCAAAATAAATGAGATTTTTTATCCCAGATTCTGTAGCATTTTAGTTTTTAGATCTGCACTCCTAAAACTTTGGCTCGGGATTATCTTGATTTTGGATCAAGGATGAGATTATTATTTTTCAGCACTTTCTCAGTTTTAAATGTGGATTTCTTAAGTTCTGAGGATTATTTACTGCTTTAATAAAATAATTCTCAGTTAAGGACTTCAGTAACAAAATCAATTGGGTACTGAAGGGAAAATTCATACTACTGTTTTCATCTGCTTACCTGTTTTTGTACTTGACTGCTGCGGAGGCTCACACAGATTTCACCAAAGAAAACATTGGCAATAACAATGTGAATATGTTTGGGGTTTATACTCACAAATATTTCAAAAAAACACATTAATGGATGATAGCCTCTGGCTATTCCCACCACAAAACACTCCCTAACTAGAACCTTTGATGAATATTCAATTTTGAGCCTGGAAATGATATAAACAGCAATGCTGACTACAGACTACCTGGGAATTTCTCCACTGTGAAAGAGCCTTAGTTGTCAAGCTGGGTTGTGCAACACAAGGAGCTGCTACATTCATTATCAATCCTTAAAATTTCTCTTTCCATATAAAGATTATTGATAAATTTTATTTTCAGTCTCAGCAGTTCTGTTGAGTTTTAACTAGAATACTGTTAAAAACCTATTCTTTGATTTCTTTATTTAATATCTTCTTTTTACAAGCCACATTCTGAAGTGTATTTTCCCCATAAGATATTTTAAGCCAATATTACTATTTTATTTTTAAAATAAGTAATGAATCTATAATGATATGTTGTCTTTTATAAATATCAGAAACATTGTAGCAATCAATGATGAGTTTCAATGAGATCTTGTTCATTTTTCTTAAAAAATGAGCAAAATCTGAAACAAACAGGCAAACAAAGACACCCCAAAACATCCAGCCATAGTTCTTAAGCCTCTTTATCAGTTTTGAGAAGCCCAAAAATTAAGAGAGGATTAAAATATGTCTTCTACAAACTAATGATATATCTGAATAATGTGAATGCAAACCAAGCTTTTCTATGCAAGCACACGAGTTAGCATTGGACTTCAAAGTACATTTGGTAGAAAAAAATGTGACAAAATTAGCAAGTGTCTGTACAAGGACAATAAAATGTATAAAATATAACCTTTAAATAAACCTTGTGTTGCCTAAGTTATAGAGACCAAAGTTGCAGTGACACAATCAGCAGTGGATATGGCAAGCAAAGAGCAGATCCTATAGCATGCTATATGGCAAGGGAACAATGACAGCTAATGTTACTGTGCCTACTCCCATCATCACAGTTCAGCCAGTGCCTTGAGAAAAATTAGGTCTAGTCACATAAATTTGCAGTAGCTTGAATCTGTTTAGGTGGAGTGCAGAGGAACTGAGGATCTGGAAATCACCCCTGCCAAGACGAGAGTCAGAGCACATGCCTTTTGCATAACCCCTCACTTCACAGCTGCTTTTCAAAACACAGCCTGGCTGCCTCTCCTGCAGGCTGTGCAAGAGCCAGGGGTACTGGATATGTTTGAACAAGTGCCCTGGACGCTCTTTTTAGGTATCAAGCCAACCTTCTGTAGCAGCCAATGTAGATTTGGCTTGGAGAATATTTCAAGGGTGCAAAAAACAAGCAAGCTATGCAAACCCTTCCTATAGGCACTTTCTGTTGTATTTGCACAATTCACATTGTCTTTGGCATTTGGTAAATGTGATACTTTTCATGTGCACTCTTAGCTAACTCTTTCACTGCTGTCAATGCAGGGTGTCTAGCTAGGCAGGCAGAGGGTTCATTTATTAATGTGAAATGAATCAGCACCTTATATGAGATAGCACTTGACCCAGTGGACCAGAATAATGGCATGCCATGTGCCCAAGGGCAAAAAAACAGTCTCTGCTATAGAGTACAGGCTAAGACAAGAAATAAGTCTACTAACACATAACAAATCACAGGAAAAAACTGTAACAAAGTAGTTTAGCATGATAGTCAGTAGGGAAATTTCTACAGGAATTATTATCTAAAGGATACTTGTGAAAAAAATAGGAACAGGATGAGCCTGCAGAGTGAATTCAGTTTTATCTAACCAGAAGAGGGTAAGCAAAGAACCATTTCCTAATGTACAGTAGATAACTGGAAGGTCCATTCTAGCTCCTCATTCTTGAATTGTTCTTCATTTTGTGTTCTGAGAAACATTAAAGTGAAATTGTTCCAGTGAATGCTGCACTTCAGGAATGAATACAAATCAGTACAACACCAGCTTTTGACCTCAGACTCCTAAATGGCTCTTGATACATTTTAAAAAACATATGGCCTTTGTCAGACAACGATATGTAATTATGCATGGGTGATTATTAATTTTTCTGCTTGAAGTTAATTAAATTCAATGTATTTTTTTAAAGTTAATTCAATTGAAATTAACTATTGTTATCTTTTGTCTAAGAACTATAGTTAGTCAGTGCTGACAAGCTTTATGTAACACATACTCATATGTAAATAAAATCAGACATTTTGAAAAATTGGGAAAACTTCATCCTGTCCAAGAGATTTGTCTTATTTTTATTTTATGTCCTAAACACACCAGTGTTAATTCCTGAAATGTGGACTATTTCAGTAGTTGTCTGTACAGTTCTTGCAAAAGATCCATATGCTGAAGAAAATCCTAAATTAAATTATAAAACCTGCTGAAAAAAATATCCTACATAACCAACAAAGATGCACCTTTTTTATGATTTCTCATTGAAAGTTGCTAGGAAAATTGCTATACTGATGTGACACAAACCTTCTCTCGTGAGGACTTCTGGACATCTGGCACATTATGTAGCCTAGGAATGGCCTAGGGATGAATTTTTACCACCATTTTCCCTGAGGAAAGCCGAAGATAAACAGAAGTCCATCTAAATCCTTGAGGAAAACAGTGAGGGGTTATCCCTGGAAAGATGGTATAGCTGTTTTGATCTGTCAGACTGAACTTGAGATCCATTGACAGAAGCCTTATTTGAGCAGATGGATTATTGAAGAGAAATGCCATTTAAATGTAAGTATTAGGGCATTCCCTTAGCATGGAACACAATAACACACATATGTTTCAAGAGATAAAGAGTTCTTTGAAAATGCATTTTTGGCTAATTATATATGTAATTAGATGAATTAAAATGTCAATTATTTTAACTATTATTCTGGCAAATAAACATTTTCCATTTCCATTTTCTTTTCTATAAAGATGCTGCAATTGCAAAAATTTCTGTTTGGTTGCAACTCTTGGACTCCAGTAGCACTTCTGTAGGCAAAGAAACTACCCTACAAAAGTTGCTGTACAATCAACACCTGGGAAATTCTGCCAGCATTCCTAGCTGGTATTAGTGTTCTCATAACATCAAAACAGGAAAATAACCCCGACCCAGGAGAGTATTCTTTGTTGTGTGTTCCCATCATTCTTCCCTTGACCTAATCCACCAGGGCTGAGTTGCAGAGCCCACAGTGCTCTTGTGAAATTGCTTTGGCTCACAGCAGGAGGATGGTTGATATGTCTAAGTCTAAAGATATGTTCTTGAAACGTTATTGAAAGAAATCTCAAGTATCAAAAACCTCACGTTGGATTTTTTCCTATGAACTCCCGAAGGAAAAGAGACTAAAATGAAGAGACTTACATTCTCTTGCATGTGTCACTGCCTTCAAAGATTAATTTGTCTTGCCTACATCAGCTTGACCAGATACCGAGGAGACCGTTGATGTTATTTGGCATCTTCCTTGTCCATGGACCTAAATGTTCAGTGTGTAAAAGATCACTTATATCCATGAAGGAGCTCAGTGACTGCAAAAGCAGGTTGATTGTATATAAAGCTCTAAATATCTAGTTCTGTCAATGTCTACATTATTTACACACATTTTGTTCTACTATATATATATTTTAAATATAAAAATAAACCTCTTTAAAACTTCAGGCCCATGGTTATTTGGAGGTGTTTTTGTGCTGATGCAAAAAGTACATTTACTGTGTGTTTATGCACTGTATTTAAAAAGCAGCAAGCTCCTTTGCACTCAGCTATAGGATGCTGAGAATTTTTTGATTAATGTTTTTATTTTTTTGATATGAAAAATTCTTGATGAATGCATAGGAGTTCCCTTTGGAAAACAGTAACTTAGGTTCACAATAGAATTTTGGACTGAACCAAAGAAAGGAATTTACACCCTAAGAAAAATTGTGCCCAGTCTGGGAATTCACTGGGAATTAAGGTGATTTAAATTTATGTTAAATTTGTAACATTTGATCCTCAACCTTTGTGTCTTACAATGAATTACAGGCACAAAACAGAAACAGAATGAAGTATATGGCCCTTGAATTTTGTAATAACATTCCTTTTCTTGTGAGCCAAGAACTTTATTTATCATTATATAGTTCAAGTAGAATAATACACCAGATTTACCCAACTGAGCTTGAATAGTCATCCCTAAGCAAGGGCATTTTCATATATTTTTGCATTATCACATTTGTATGTGGGCAGATTTTCTTCAACTAGCATGGAATTCCAAACAGTAGAGCATGCAAATAAGAAACAGATTTTATGCTGTATTCATAAATCCTAAGACTACAGGGCTGTAAACTGATTTATAGTTCTGAGAATTATCAAAAATAAATTTTACATTATAAAAATGGTTTGGATGTATAAAAATGAAAATTTAACAAGATTCACAGTCCTTCTGAAGTTTGGAACTAGATCACTAGATGGGCTTTGTTTACATGAGCTCTCCTCATATGATTAATATTTGTTCACAGTATGGTATTTTTAAAAGTAATGTTTCAAAAGGCAGAAGAAAAAAAATCATGTTGCTCATTTAACTATTTTGTTTTTAGTTTTTCTCTGCTGCATTCTTTAGCTAAAACAGCTACATTCTTTTTAGTGGATCCAGATAGTGAATGATTTATAAAACCTCTGAACCAGCTCTGAGTTATGAAACCAACCATAAAGTAAGACACAAAATGATCTGTAACCAACGTTTATTCCAAAAAGATGGTCTCTTTGTTAAACTCTTCCTATTACTTTCTATTGATTGTAAAGATAATTTTGCTTTAAGGTATGTTAAGCAATAAAAGTCCTGTGGAGAGGGGAAGAGGATTAGACAATAGGGGTGGCAAGTCTTCAGAAAGAATTTACTCCTACAATTTCCACAGCTTCTTCTTATATATGACATTTACTTTGCAGCTGAGCTGTTAACAAGTAAGAGAATTTGATATTTATGGCAGCATGTTTTCAGTCCAAAACTATACACTAATATGCATTTTCTCTGCAAACTCCTTAAAACTGAAATTGAGAAGAGATTCTTTTGAAAAATCACAGCTTAGAATAAAAAATTTAAAATACAATTCCAGTGCACATACTTGGGAGACTTTCAGTTGATTTCATTGGGATTCAAACTGAGCCATAAGACATTTAGTGCCATCTCTAATAGGATTCTGTCAAAAACCTGAAGTACTAGAATGATTATTTATTGTCTATCAGAAGCTCCTCACTGTGGCAAGTACAAAATAACCCAAAATATCATGGGGAATTCAACACAGACATGGAGAAGAAAGCACATGCTGGGAAACATTTAACTGAATTTATGATAATAAGGTATTTAGTTTTGAGCTCGATAATATTTATTTATATTCAATGGAGTCAAACAGACAACTGTGAGGTGTTTAACTCATTACATGAATCTCATTGTTGGGGTGCCTAATTCTTTTCATGAGCTGTGCAGGGAGCTCTTTTTGACTAGATAAAATATTCCAATCTTCATGGAAGCATGCATGCCAGCGTATGCATGTCACACAAGTGTGCCTGGCCATGTGTCCCCTGGGGCAAAACTGAGGATGCTTTACCTTGTGGATCTCACTAGGCACAGGAAGGGAATGAAAGAATGGTTTACAGCTGCTCCGAGGAGAGGGTGGAAAAGAGAGGGGGGGGGAAATGTAAATATTTTCAGAAGAACTGTATAAATTATCATATGGCTTTGCTATTCTGGCTTGTATGGGTTCTTATGGGTTCAACCTTAATTACTCTGTTTATTGCACACTTCAGTCATGATTTAACTAACACAAGTGAAATATTCAGTGCTGTTTTTATTTTTCATTTCTGCCCAGGGAAACCAGCTGTGCAGGGGAGTTCTTTAGACATGCATGTTCCCTGAGTCTGTGAAGGAAAATGGGCATCTGAGAGCAGTTTAGAGTTGTCCTAAACCTGTGGGACCTGAAGTGTTTGCTTTTCTACTTTCCTCTCTTGAAAGCAATCTGCAACTTCCAAGTTATCACAGCAGGACCAGTTTATGGACAATTTCAGTGCTGGTCTGTATGCACAAACTCCTGCACACTAAGAGACTGCACAGTTCTCTTAGTCATACCATGCTTTGATGGTAGAGGAGAAAAACTGAGCAGGAACACACCTTGTAGAGCCAATACCCTGGAAAGATCACACCCAACGTCCTGTTCAGCTGTGAGTCATAGTGGAGGAGAAAAAAAAGATCATTAGGCAAACATTCCTGCAGATCTCCAGTTAAAGGTGTTCTCTGATCTGCCTGATGTTTTCTGGGAACTCTGCAAATACATCCATCTATCCATCAGCAATGTGTCACTTACACAGTCTGTGCCCTTTTAGCCTCCAAGCTTCCACTCCTGTGAACTGTTTCCTCTGCTCCCCCTGCCACTTCTTTAAGTCTCCATCCCTCAGCTTTTTATGCTGTTGGTTCAGCCAATTCACCTCTGAGAATCTCCTATGGAAATACTATTAATACAGATCAATTACTTCATTTAAGTGCAGTCTCCTCTGTCATTGCCTTTTGTGCCTGCATGTCAACCAGTAAGGGCATGACTGATCAGGGTAAGAGGTGATTAATGGTCATTTCAAGCTTTGAAAAGGCAGCAGGGGAAGATTTTGCCAGTCAAGACTTCAAGAACTCTGCTGGCAAATAGGCTGCAAGAGCTTCAAAACTCAGACAAAGGACTGGCTATCCTTAGATGAGATTCCAAAGTCTGTGCCTGAAGGAACTTTTCTCTTGCAGCAGGAAGATTATGGACACAAATATATTTTGTAACCAAGTTTTATCAAGTTCATGGTGGTTTTCACTGATACGATGCTGATAAGAATGTCAAATTCATAGAAAATTGCAAAGTCTAAGGCATGAGGTTGCTTTGGTATTATTGCATTTTGATTTTTCCTGAATAAAAGCTCTTTGCTTTTTACTTACAAAAATAAAAGAAAGCATTTAAGTCTGAACTGCATGCATCCATTGAGTTTCCTGCAAAAAGGACTATTCTTTAATCAATTGAAACACTCTTTCATACACAGAAGTGTTCACAGATTTATATACCAGTTTCATGGTGATGACCAATTACAAAAACAAAAAGCAAATGACAGTTGAAAAGGGCAACTTGTATTTAAAAAACATAGCCCAGATGAAGAAAGTTTGAAGGAGGTATTGTTTCTGCATATAAATCCTATTTCTTTTATGCACTTTTAGCATTTCCAGATGGTAAATTGCCGTGATAGACTGAAAAAATAAACAAAAATACATATTTTGGCACAATCACAACATGATTCAAAGCAATAGATTTTTTGTGTGTGTGTCTGCAGGTAAGTGCTTCCTTCCTAATCTTTTGGAATTACTGCACTGAAACACATTTAACTGCACAGAGAGTGGTGTCACTGCTGTGACTACACTGAAAAAGCTCATTTCTTCCTATTCTCTCAATTGGTGATGTAGTAAATACAGAATTGGAGTGCTTTTTAGCCATTATGAATTTTCAAATACCAAAAGTCACAGTTTCCCTTATAAGTCACGTAAAAATAAATATGATAATTTAATCACCATTTCTTTTGTAATGAGCCCAGTATGAAAGGCTGATGGATGGGCTTTCTGTGGTGCTTAAGGACAATATAATTTGAGACAAATCCAAATGATGTTTGACTTGTTTTGTCCCTTTCACATGCAGATTTTAAAGGAAGGTGTACTAAACATGGGAAAGAATGAAAAATAATCTGAGATAAAACAAAAGAGATGTATGTGAAGATATTTAAAAAGTGACAAGGCATGAAAAAACAAAGGAAGAAGCAAAATAAAAAAAGGAAGGAAATAAATGCAGAAAAACAAGGAGATCATGAGGCTAAGATGGAGGCACACATTTAACATTTTTACTAGTGTATTTCCAGAATATTGACATGTATCTGTAGGAATATATCTTGATTATTTTCATTATGGAACATAATTCCATGGTGATTGGACTTCCACGCTTGGGTTCCAGTCTTTAGATTTTTGGCACTTTTTGGATCTTCCTTTCTATAATATTAGTCTCCAAGAAGTCATTATGTGTTTTGCTGAGCCAAAGTTTTTTCATATTTATCCAGCTTCTATTTAGAACCCATTGGGCTTAAAATTATTTGGTGATCTTATAAAACAATTTTATTTTATAGGAAAAAAAATAAGTCTTGCATAAATTCTGGCTAAGACAAAGGGATGTAGGAACAGACCCAAAGCATATGGGTTAAATTAACGCCTGCTGAGTTGCAGTGCCAGCATTTGTCTGATTTAATGACATGATTTTAAATAATTGGAGGGGGGTCTTGAGCATCCTCCCTGTGATTTTCTGATGGATTAATTTTAAACAGAGGCGCAGGGAACATTTGGGACCACTAGTGTGAATGTTTTCTGTTGGTTAACAGTGAATAATTGGCCTAGTTTCTTGCCCCATTTCTTCTTCAGAAAAACATAATTAATTCAAATGTGCTGGCCAGTGATATGCACAGCAGAGCTGCAAGCAGTGTTAATAAGACCAATCTCAGGAGTGAATAAAGCAGATCAGATGGTCAGGAGTGGGACAGGCAACCAAAATGAATCAATAAGAAACAGGTCAGTCAAGTTCAACCTATCACTATGTAGGCCAAGAATATTTAAAAATATAAAGATTTATTTACAATTAAACACTAATACAAAAGTAAAAGAATATTAAAGCTGACATTTTTGGTGTATCATGATTCTTGAGTTTAGGAGTGAAAACCAAATGATAAGGTCTGGTTTTCCTAGTGCCTGAGGAGTACTTGCTAATAGACAGATGAAACATAATCACAATGCTTCTTTCAATTATGGCTTCAAAAACACTCTTTTCAACATTATTATTTTGCCTTCAACAACCACCTACTTTGTTTCATAGTGGAAGATGCTACCTGTTTTTAAAGGGGTGTTTTTCAAGATTTTAAGTCTAATTAAAAAAATAGAATTATTTTCTCTTCTGGTCAACTCAGGCAAACATGCAGCTATAGATCTAAAGGTGGAATTTCACTTATGTAACAGAGATTAAAATCCCATACAAAAACTGTTTCATGAAAATGATGTGAAGAATGTATGTGAGCAATTTGGGAAGAAAAAATGAATTATCTAATCAAAACTAATATATTGTGCTGCACTTTGGTAAATACTGTTGCTTACAACACAAAAACAGAAGAGTGGACCTCAAGTTCATAATGCTCTACTTACACCAATTTATTTTTAGGATATGGAAAACCTGGACTAAGAAAATGAACACATTCATTGTAAATCCAAAACTGTTTGTGTAATGTGACCTGCAATTTAATCACAATGACTGTAGCTTTTTCTTGGTAGATGGCTCACTGTAAAGACCTTATTTCCTATTTCTTCAAACTAAACACAATAGCCCCATACTTGGAGTTAACCAGTCTGTTATTCCTTCAAGTTTTTGAGCAACTTTTCTATCTTAGCTAAACAGGAAGTATCGAGTTTTCAAAAAGTAGCCAGGTTCTTCCAAAAAGAAATGCTACAGACTTCTTCTAATATAAATCCACCCTCTCAGCAGCCTGTGAAGATAAACACATCAAGGTCTTTCCTGTAATGCTCTGCATCTGCACAACGATGTTGTGTTTTAAATGAAAGCAGAATTTAGAAATAAGAACTAGAGGGACAGAAAACTGGATGGTAACTCAATAAAACACTTAGCTCATGAGCTGAGAAAAGTTTGGAACTTGAGCACAACAGCTGGAATTTATAATTTCTGCTTTGCAATAATTTTGTGTTTCCTGAAAAATATTAGGTTTTCTGACTGAAAAATCTACATGGTTTGTTCAGCAAAGAATCCCAGTCTTTTGTTTTTGGATAAATTTGCAGACTGTGAGAAACTTCTCATGTTTGTACTTCTAAAACTCTTTTCCCTGTACTTGTGCCTGCCTAATCAAGTGAAGTAATTCAAGAAATGAAAAAAATTCAGATTTCCCATTTTCCAAGTGAAAACACTTTATTTCAGAAATATTTCTTTCACAAAAGCTTTCAAGAAAATAAAGAATTTTCAGTGCAAACAGAACAATCTTCCCTCACTGAAAGGTGTTCCAACAAAGGAATTCTGACCAGTTGTTTTCAATAATAATGACCTTAGGATGATGTCTCATATCAGGATAATTTACATGAACTTGGAAAATGTAAATCAGTCATTAAGTCAAAATGCTCTTTTTATTTACACTTCCACCTTGAAAAAAGTCTGTTAAGTCTTTGTGTTTTGAAAAAAAAACAAAACAAATAAACAACAACAATAAAAAAACCAAAAGGAAACTACCTTAGTAACAAATGTACAAGCTTTGAAACCAGAGGAGATTTCTCTACTCAGCCAGTCTGAGTTTCTCTTTACCACAGTGCAAACCAGGCAGGTAGGGAACTGATAGCAGCCCAGACTCTGACCTCAGCTATCTGACCTGATTTTTAAAAGAGCTGAACCCTCAGAGTTTAAGCTGAAGCCATCAGGCCTTGCAGCTGTGTGGTTTTCTTGCCAATCAGCCAGTTGTTCCAAAAAATAAGAAAATAGCTTTAAACCGGCTAAAGACTGGGGAAATGATCATTAGTTATCAACAGTAATAAAGGGGTATTACTTTTACAGTGGTTTGATCTACTTTATTTTAAGAAAGAATATGCAGTATAAAATTATTTTTGAATACACCATCATGAAGCTTAAGCTGAAGTTTCATTTTCTTTAAGATGGTAATATTCATTACAGCATACCTGGGATAATGTTACAGAGCCTCAAAAGGAAAGCATTGTCCAATCTCTGAGTCACAGGAGGGATATGTGACAGAGTCAAAACATGCCTTTTCATTTTACTGAGCTGTTTCATGTGATAGATTTTTCCAAGAAACTGAAAGTTTATTATCTATTAACTGTGTTATAAAATCAATTATCTAAGTACTGTTTAATATTCTTAGGATATTAGAACTGGTGAAGTAATAAAAATATATATTCCCAAAGGAAGGTTTCAAAACCATTTGCTTCAGAATCAAAATTTGCACATTTTAAAATTTCTGCTGTCCCAGTACAGTGACAGTGCTCATGTGACCCCTTAAGTTGCCTTGGATGGTGCCTAAAAACCCATCAAAATTCATAAAAATATTAGATTCATAATAAACTAAATGGAGAAATAAATGATTCCTTAGTCCATAAGTTATCTCTATTGACTTTAGTACACACGGGCTGAGACTGTGCTCTACAACCCCCACCACTTTCAACTTCCAGAGGATAGATTTGAAAGAATCAAGGGCATTTCCTGGAGTAAATAACATTCCTTTTCTTCAAAATACATGCATTTAGAGAGAAAGATTAAAATCAAAATTCAACTAAGAATATTATGCTTTTCATGTACTTTTCTTCTTCTCTGTTGTCTTCTGGTCCTCAACGAGCACAGAGATGTGAACTCAAAATAGCTGCCCATGTGCAGAACAGCCCTTCACTAACTCCATATTAAAGGAAGAAATGAAATTGTTTCCAGAAGCATCAGCCATGATCTTGTTCCTCACTTGGTCTCTACTCTCAGTTTGGAAGATTTCTGGGAATCCTGGATGCTGTGAAGGTGAAGCCATGCTATGCCTCAGCTTCCTCTGATGTCAATTTTCTTCCAAAATCTAAAGGCCAGTTTGCATGGATCCTTCACACCTAATTAATTCCAGGACCAGATCTCAGATGTAATTTGTAACTTTTTTTCTATTTCTATAAATGCATCTCAGGAATTCAATACTGGCAAAATATGTCTTTCCCCATTTAGATTGTCCCTTGAGTCTAGAGTTCTACTTTCTTTTTTTGGCTCTGCACAAGATATCTCACATAAACTTTTTATAATGTTCCTTCTGGTTTATCTATTTTTTTTTTTTTATATTTTCAAAATACCTTTTGAGGTACCATTAAGCCACAGTCTCCTTGACCTTGCTGCTCCTCACTGGAAGGCTTCAGCAGTCTGAGGCAGTGTGAGCCACAGAATTGCATCTTCCCACTGCAGAAGTACCTGTTATTTCAAAGGATGTAGACAATATTCTTCCCCTTCCATTTCAGAAATCTCCTCTGTTGTGTCACTGCACAACCAATTGAAATGTCAGTCAAACATCTTCATTGCATTTTGCACTAAGTATTTCTGTAAACATTGAGAAAACACCAAAAAACCCCATGATTTATCTGCATAAGACTGAGAGGATTTTATTTCCTTGCAACTCACTGCAAATCAATCACAGCAGATGGAACCCATCATTTACTTGGTCTGGGGTTTCCAGTAACTTGAAGTGACAGTCTTAAGCCAAATCTTCATATTTCTTTGATTGTCTTGTTCGTGTCACTGGCTAAGCAACCCACAACGGAGAATTTTACTTCTGAGCCTTTGCTGCTTGTTCCTCCAGGCCATCACCACTGCTCAGCAAGGGTAGGTCCAGCTTGATGTGGTCTTTTTGAAGGCAAAATATATTGTTATCCATCTAGTTCTTACTCAGTCTTAATACCTGTTATAAGCCTTGGATGTAAAGCATGTCTGGAAAGTGTTTCCAGGGATCCTTGATCATGTGGTTTTTTTCTTTCTTTTTTTCTTCCTTCATTTTAATTTGTTTGGCATTTTGTTTAAGGTTTTTTGTGTTATGATGCACCCAATATTATAAACAAATGTCCATCATTCTTTTCTTATGAAGGACAGTGTTCTATTATTTTTCTTTCTTTGTTTTGTTTTTTTCTTGTTTGGTTTGGGTGTTTTTGTTTGTTTGTTTTGTTTGGGGTTTTTTGATTCTGTTTTTTTAGGTTTTTTTCTGATAATGACAGTAATACTGTTATGTCTGGGCTCTATCTTCTTCAGAAATTGAATTTACTTACAGAAATTCATACTCAGTGGAAGCAGATAATTTCCTTCCATCTTAGGTGAACGGCTAACACCTTATTAATATTATTATTTTCTGAGAAGAAAGTGTAAAAGTGGGATTGCTGTGCATATGTTTACAAGACAGACCATGCTTGTGTGCAGGAATACCTGCCTGTATGCTTATGCTGTTGGAAGTTTTTGGAATGTCTTATTTAAGACTTTTTCTTGACCTTCTCAACACAGTTTCTCTGAGAACTCCTGGTTACCTTCCCAAGCAGCTGTAGAGATGTAACAGGCTGTGGTAACCTTCTCACCAAAGATTTAATTCTTTGTGAGTTTTGTGATTAAAAAATTGCTCTGACTTCTAACGAAATTAAAATGTTTCAGTCATACTTCCTGATTTGTGATGACACTTTCACATAAATAAATAAAGTCTGTACTGCTTATCTTTCAGTCTTGAGAACAACTTGTGATCCACTTGGGATGCAATTGAAGGTGATGAGAGAAGTGATGGAAATACTCCATACACTGAAAAAGATTTGTCTGGATGGAGGATGGACATGCTGAGCTCTTTTAACCTCTTCAGTAATCTTGTGATTTCTCTTGGGAATGAGCAAGTACTTTCCTTTCAATGGATTCCTTGGCAGTGACTGTGCATATATTCATCTTGACTTTCACCTCCAAAGCTCACAGCAGTCAATTAAGCAGCATATCTGTGAACTATCCTACTTTAAATAATCCTGTCATAATATCAGACTTTGATTTTCTTGAAACTCTGCCTAAATAATTATGCAATTTTGGATATTAATAGATGGTATTAATACATGAGGACTTTCAGTGTATGTTTTGGGCCTCCCATGGAAATTGATTTTTTTATTATCTATAATTAAGCTCAAACCAAACTGATATCTTAAAATGGCCCTAGACTTGCACATAGCAGCCAGCACAGTGAGCAAATGCCAAACTGGAAACACCTTGGCCCAGTGTGTCTCTGAAAAGTATGTTCAGGATATGTCCATACTGCTGAATAAAACAGGCTTATCTACCTGCCATGTATAAAAGAGACAAAATGCTTCTTCTCTAAGGCCAAATGTCTTGTCATAGTTTATATCAGAGGTATGACTAAACTCTTTTCCCAACTTCCAAAATTTCACATCCAAACCAGCTTAACCTGCAGCATTCCCTGAAGGGCTTCTGAACATTGGGAAAACCCCAGCTGAGGGAAGAACCCATTCCAGGGCTGTACATTAAACAGCACATGTCAGTGGGTCAGTGATCCAGCCTGTGCCCTGGATGGTTTGATTTGCCTATGTATTACTGGGGGCTAATTATCTGCAAGGTGCTAAATTGAAGTGCAGAGCTATTTGGAAAGTGTGTGAGGAATGTAAAAAGCAGACAATGTTCTTTAACCCCTTTGTCATGGGTAGGAAACACAGGAAAATAATCTGATTCCAATTACATTCATAAGAAAGAAAACTTCACTTCCAGCCAGGAAATTCACAGCCCATTTCCAACTTTAAGCAAAATGTCATGGCCAACATATAAACTGCTTAAAAACGGCTTTATGTAATGAAAGTGCTGACAGACCTTTAATTATATCCGTGAGTGTGACTATATAGCTGAATAATTTTCAATTCTTCTTTGATTCTTGAGGTCTGAAGCAATTTTAATTCACTGTGAAGTGACATCTACCAGAGTACCAGTGTGAGGCACTTAATTTTAATATTAAACATATGGAATTACAAACTGATTGTTTCCTAAGTGTCCATAACTTTTGCACTGACTCCAAAGTAGTCAATTAAATTAAAAATATTATCATTAATAAAAAATGTGTTTCTGTTACTATGGGAGTAGGGGAATAATAATATGATATCATTAATATAATATAATAAAATACAAATCTTACTGACTTTTGATAAACTATTTTACCTACTAATTATCATTATGGCAACAGGAAGATCCATTTAATACTGGCTAATACTTGAAAGTTTGGGAACTTTTTTCATCCTATTGTAATTTTTCTAGACTTCAACTGTTTGCTGCAACTTGCCCCTGCCAAGCATCTGCCTAAATCTGCAGGATTTTCCCTTCTTTGCTTTCTGTCTCTTTTTATATTTGAATTGTTACAAGCAACTCAGTTAAAGTGGAACTTTATAAAGCTGTGATGAATTACCAACTTATGTATATGGTTAAGCCACAGACCAGCAAAGAATTATAAGTTTATCTGAAGTTATGCTAAATAGTCCAGATGATTCTAATGATGTACATTTAAGCTGTGCAAAATAAAGCATGTCCATATCTGTCCTTGTAGAAGAAAGGACCTTAGAGTGTATTAGTGGTGAAAACATTTCAGTTTCATAGAATAGAAGTTCAAACAGGAGTGGGATCTTTCATGTATAATCATGGCTGATAAAACTTAGATGCAAGGAGGAGAGTATGTTTTTCAAATACCAGTATTTAGCCCAGCTCAAATTTTATTCACAATAATCTGCTAGATCTAAGTGCCTGAAAAAGAAATTAATATGATTAAATTATTGCCATAGATTTAGTCTAAAGATGTAAATTACAATTCAGGCACTTTTACAGGGATGCAGTCTTAGCATGCACTGATGATCTTTGTATCTGATGGAAGGGTCCTATTACAAACAAAGGAATAATTTTCAAGCCTTGGAAATTATTAGTGGATACAAATTTTCCCACCTTGCAGCTGAAATATATGTATGTGCAAAGTGTAAATGGTCATGCAAAGTTTTCCCATTGTGGAAAAATAACACTAATTATGAAAAAAAATAAAATTCAACAACTACTCATCTTCCCCCTTAAAAAAGCCTTTGATATTTCATACCAGAGCCTCTTGGTTGACTTGATTAAATGTGCTTTTCTCTAAAGCCTGTCAGTTAAGTAGAAAGTTCCATTTCTCTGATACAGACACATTTCCATGTGCCATTTACTCACTGATGAGCCGTACCTGATGATTGTAATACAAGATTTTTAAATAGTAAAAATATCTTTGACTCCACTGACTTCAAAGAGGAAAACAAAGTTTGCATCTTGGCTGGAATTTCAAACATCGCTGAAGCCAAGTGGGTTGATTCCAATAATGTAGGTGGATAACAGGTTTATTCATTGCACCTTTATGTAAAATTAGACAGTGGCAGTCGTTGACTTACAGCTCCAGAAACCCAAAAGATCTTTTGTGTTGGTGGGGAAGCAAGGTGAAAGGATAACTCACAAATCAAGCATAATATTCTCATGTGCCATCCATAAAAACCATGAACTTTTTCCTATCACCTTCTTTAAATTAAAATTGTCTTTGAGTCAAGTCATTAACTCAATTGTTTCACATTCTTCCTTCAGGTATTTGTCCAAGAATACACTATGCTCCCATCTTCTTCACAACAGCACTTTATGTATAAGGGTATTATTCCCCCACCCACATTCCCCCTGAGCCGTAGAAGAATTTTGAGGCAAGTACTCAAAATGAAAAAAAAAAAAAATAAAGCAAACATCAGGGGTCAATAAAATTATTAATGTATTTTTATAGTTCCTCCTGTTAGTGAACATGGAAATTGCTGATGTATTTTTTGCAGATTAATAATAATGGAAATGTATTTTTCTATTTAACAACAAGCAAAGCTTCCATTAGTTCATTTAATACGGCATTTTTCTACGTGGGGATTGCTTTGATTTAAACTAGCTAAATGGATCTGGACACAGGGCAATTGTTAGAGAATTTAGGGCACTTTGGGGTCTTTTTTTGATGAGGAGTGCAGGCTGAGGGGTTGCAGTGTTAAGGTCGAGCTGCCAAATCTCTGGCAACATCAGTCTGGTTGGAGCAGAGTGTCACGGAGAGCTGTGTTCAGCCCGGGGCTGAGGCTGAGCAGGCTCCACAGCTGTCCTGACAATCTCTCCCTGGGGAGCCCCACAGGCTCCTGCTGCCTGCAGAGCTGCTGCTTGCCACTGTCAGGCCAGGAGATGTGATGTGTTCAGAGAAATGCATAAAAGCACACCTGGGAGCAAACCAGGCAGGAGATAAACAACTGCTCTCCTCTCGGGGCTGCTGAGAAGGTGCAAAGGCAATTTTAAAAATTATTATAATCATTATTATTTTTATTGCTACTATTTCTTCATTTGCTGATCAATCTGTTTTTGTCAGATTTTTTTCTGTGTTTTGTGTTGAGCTGTCTCCCAGAATGTATAATCTTAACGTCATAAATTGACTTGGTTTTCCACAGGTACTGACACAGTTATTTGAAAGAGATTTGTGTTAAAGGACAGCCTACCATTGTTTATATATTTTTGACAACAGCTGCACAGACTCTCTGTTTGGGAGAGACATATTTGGATATTAGAAGTGGCCAGCTTTCTGTAAGCTGAACTGCTACTGGTACAAATTAATATTAAATTTTATAGAACCAGATATACAGAAATTATCCATTTTTAATGGTCATTACAGCTTCATTTGATAATGTAAACTGATTACCTAATTATAAAATTAAATTATGGTTTATAATTCTGTGAAAATACGTTTATTCAGAGTTGCATATTATAATAGTTTCAAAAGTTAAATTAGCCCTTTTAAAAAATCCTACTCTATAACTAAAAATCAGTAAAAAATACATTGATTGCTTACACTGACAGGTATATATAAATTATAATTATAGTAATTACACTGGAAAATGAAACTGAATCTCAATACTCTCTCCCAGCTAGAGTGGTGAATTGCAGTATTTCTAGTAAATCTGATTCCATCAGACACAAGGTTGTCTTTGTTGTCAACACAATCAACCTTCTGATGTCAACTAATAGGTGGATATTAATAATAATAATAGTTATAAATCTTTTACAGAAGTAAAATTAGTATGATTCAACATTGCAATTAGACATGGTGAAGTATGAATATGATCTCTTCAAATTCTGTATTTCCATGGTTTTGTAAGGAAAAAGAACAAATTTCTAGCTATAGAACAACATAATAGGGAGAGAAGCTGATTTTTTTCTCACATATAAAGATCCATTATATGCCATTGAATACTTCATGTTACAATTGCAAAATGCTGCAGACCATTATTGTTTTGTTCAAATGGAGAACTATGTGTGTGAAAACCACAATTGCAGTAATATGATATTATGCCATAGGCTGAAAAAATACTGTGGAGGATATGCAAGTGTCTTCCATTTTCTGAGCATTCAGAGGAGATAATTTCATATCTGTGCCTGTAGATTTATGCAGATCCATACTGCTAAACAGGAGGTAGCACATGTAAACATGTTAAGGATAGATTTACTTGTATGCTATGACTATAAAACAAACTAAAAAATTCATTTTTAAACTAAAATAAAATAAAATATTTTAGTAATTAATTTTAATTATTATGCTAATAAGAAATTCTAATACATGCTCTAACACACACAAAATCAATCCTAGGGAATATAATGCAAAATGCAGTCATGTATTTCACAGAATTCTTTCTTCAGTGTTTCAGTGTGTCAATTCATAAGCCAAAGTCCTGCATGAAAACCATGGTAAATACATTTTGCACAGAGTTTCATGAACAACATAATTTCATCACTGTAAATCACAATTGTTAAAACTCTGTGAATTACCCAGATTTGAAGCTGGCACAAACCAAGTACCTTCACTGAACTCTGGATTTAAGCAGCTTAATTGATGTCAGTATCTGCCCCTGTGACTGAAAGCTGTGAAAAACACTCCATTGTAATACAGAAGTGTTTATTTACAAGAAACTCCCTGTGAAGAACAGCAGGATGCCAGCTTAGCTGAATGAAGGATGACAGAGGAAAGGCAAGAAGAAAATGTGGATAGGGCAGAAGCAGGGAGGGTCTGCCCATAAGGAATGTGGAAGGATCACATAGGGATGGAACCAAGACCAAACCTTCATTCTTTGATTTGCAGCTGGTGAAGGATGCTAAAGGTAAAAATAATGGCTTATCAGCTGCAAAGAGCAGACCATGAGGGCCCATAGGTAGGTGGTGCAGAAGGCTTGTTCTTTAAGATCATGGACACAGAAAAGGAAAATGTACTGCTCATAATTTGGAAGGACAAGGAGAGTGCAGGTAACCACTGGCTGCTCAGTCACAACTCAATCACTGACAAAATTTTGGTGAAAGAGCTCATGAGGGCTAGTCCCTTCCAGTCTAAATCTTTTGTGATTTTTGATGATTCAACATTGCTTATACAATATACTTTTAAAAAAAATTAAATAAGTGGCTTCTAAATAAAAACATCAACCCATATGATTAAGCACAAATACCAATTTATTTGATATGCAAGAAACTAAACTATACCTTGTGCTTAAATAGTTAACACTCTTCTTACTTTTGATTGCTGCTAATGATTTTTGGTTTAATTCCACAAAGGGAATTTTGAAGTGATTTTGAGTTTTGAAGTGATACTTCCTGCTGCTGCTATTCCCTTTAGCTTAATATTTCCATATACTATAAAACAAGAATACTTTTAAATATAATGTCTTAGCACATTCTGTATCTACTTTTTTCTTATTTTTCAGGGCAAACATTTCCATTCAATGTTTCTGCCTTGCTGCTCACCTGTCTTTTATCTTGCTTAATTCCTGTGCATAAGATGCATTGACAATTACTGGCTCCACATCCTTTCATCCTGGAAGTGCTGAGGCACTGTAGACACAAAGCATTTCTTGACTATTATAAACACTTAACCTTTTGTTTTGACTCCTTCCATTTCTGTCCCATTTCCCATTTGCCCAAAGTAAGCAATTATACAATAAAAATGAAGGTATTTAATCTTTTCCTAAAAAAGGCAGCTCATATTCATTGGCAGCTCTTCTGCTCCTGCCTCTTTCCTCTCCAGACTCATATTTAATATGTCATCGTGCTATTGCCTTATAAAATCTTTCTTAATGCTCTGGGAATGTTTCGAGTCAGCTGCAAGTCTAAACTTCAAAGGAGATAGAGTTTGTAGATTGACAGAGATAAATTGCTTTAGAGATCCATATTGAAAGACTTGAATAAAAAAAAAAAATCCTGTCTACAGAATAAATGGCAATAAATAAATTTTCTAGGGTTTTCAAAAAGGAAATAAAGTTCTAAGCATGAAACTATCTAGAACTGTTAGGTTGTTGAAGAAACCTGGAGAAGAAGCTGACCTGGAAATATCTACGTTAATTAAACTATGTCCTGCAATAGAGAGTCAGCTACAGTCCTGCAGAAATGGAAATAAAATCTGAGCTGTATGAAGCTCTCTTTTTATCACTGATCTGATCATTTAACGTCAGATCTCTTCTCTTCTCTTCTCTTCTCTTCTCTTCTCTTCTCTTCTCTTCTCTTCTCTTCTCTTCTCTTCTCTTCTCTTCTCTTCTCTTCCCTGTCTTGTCCATTTAAATAATAATACTGAGATATTGTGGTTGCACATTGGCATTTACAAATCACTACCAAAAGAGTGCTTATTGCCCTGCACGTTTCAGTTTATAACTCTAACAAGATCCAGTCCTTGTTTGGATCATAGAGCTGTAGAAATGGTGGTGTCACTGCCTTGGACACAGAGCAGATTTGTCTGGAAAATAAAATTAAAATAACCTAAAAAGACAAAAAGCTGCAGTGGAGTGGAATATGTGACTGATAATGTGACTGTATAGCAATGCTGATGTGTATTTATAGAAATCTATTTATAGAAATTTACAGAAATAAGCCTCTGCCAGTGTAGTTCTTAATGGTGGAACTAGTAGGTTCCACTATCTCAAGAAGTTTATACATTCTAACTCGCATCTCTTGTTAGAAGTCTCTGATCTTCTTATTTCAATTAAAAGTTTACTCCTTAAAAATAACAAATATGGCAGAATGAAGACTAGAATTTATTTCATACTCTTCTTTGCTTGCTGAGCTATGATTTACAGTCATAAAAGTTTGCTTTAGTTTGAGGCTTCCAGATGTTTACTTCCCTCTGGTGAACTCAGCAAAACAAAGACTTGTGGCAGAAAGATTTTGTGATCTGGGAGCAGGGTTGGAGACCTGTTGTTTAATTGCTGTGGTTATTTGGTCACTGTTTATAATTAAGTTCAGTTTATAAAAGGCTAATAAACTTTAAATTAAATTCTGTCAAGTCCGACACGTCAGTAAAGCAATCTATCACACTTTCTACTGCTGGGCTACTGATTATCTACCAGATATATGAGCCATGTTTGACTCTACATTTCCTGGTCAACTCTTTATATTTCACCTTACTTCTCAGCAGAACTTTGATATTATTCAAAATCTCAATTTTAACATTTACATCAGAGTATAATTTCAATTAATGAATTCAATTTTTGTTAATATTTATCTTCACTGAAGCATTCAGAATTGGGTTTTTTGGGTTTTGCTGGGTTTTATTTTCTGTCCAAAGGAGGGCAATGTAGATGGTGAAGGGGTTTGAGAGGAAGCCAGGTGAGAGACAGCTGAGGTCACTTGGTTTGTTCAGCCTGGAGGAGATTGAGGGGAGACCACTGCAGCTGCAGCTTCCTTGAGAGGGGAAGAGGAGGCACAGATTCTGATCTTTGCTCTGTGGTCATCAGCGACAGGACCTGAGGGAAAGGCCTGACTTTGTGCTGGGGAAGGTTTAGGTTGGATATCAGGAGAAGGTTCTTCTCCCAGAGGGTAGTTGTGCACTGGAACAGGCTCCACAGGGTGGTGGTCACAGCACCAGCCTGACAGAGTTCAGGAAGTGTTTGGACAATGCTCTTGGGCACTTGGTGTGACTCTTCTAGCTGATCTGCACAGGGCCAGGAGTTGGACTCGATCCTCCTGGGTCCCGTGCAACCCAGCATATGTTGTGATTCTGTGAGTATTTTCCCTTCCTTTTGTTTTTTGTTGGTTTTTTTTCTCCTTCAATAGAATAATGTTATATCATGGCTTCAGACTCTTATGTAGTTTCTTAGTCAATAATGACCCTCCCAATAAGGTTTACCTCTTCAGCTCCGGTAGTTTTGCTTCTGAGCAGCCACACAATCAAATTCCATTGTGTGAGCCTTTTCATGTGTAGTAGACATGCATGCTTTTATTAGAGTTTTTGTTTTTCTGATTCTGCTTCTTTGCAATTTCTAATTTTATTTTATTGACATTTTGAAAATATGGGTTGAACCCATTTTCAAAAGGACAACAGTACAAAAGCTGCTTTATCAGGCTCAGATCATGTAAAGTGTTACTGGTATACATGTGATTAAAGCTGAATTTTGGAAAATTAGTCAAGTACAGATCAGCACTAAGAAAATGCTTTTCTTCCATTTAGTCGTATTTTCAGTCAGGGGTATCTCAGAGATAATATATGCTTGGTGCTGTTGCATTTGAGTAAATATCATTGTTTGACTTGATTGTCCTATCCATGACCAGCTGTGGAGGTGGGAAAAAACCCAAACAATCAAAAATATGGCTCTATTGCATTAGTAACAATTTTGATATCGTTTATAAGGCTTGTTGATATCATATGATTTTATAGTAGGAAAAAAGACTTTTTATAAATACAGTTTGCTTCTGTGATTTATTTATTAGATTTGCCACCCAGAATACTTGAAAGCTAATGTGATGATGGAAGGACCTTTTAATGCAGACTAAGTAGAATTCAGATATGAAAATGTGGCTGTAAAAGAGAATTACACAATATGCCCACCCACTATTGAAAGATCCTTTAACCTCGAAGTGTTTAAAGTCTCATCCCAACCATGCAAACAGAAGTTGCTGCCAAGTCATGTGTTAAACACAAAAATGACATTGAAGGATTCTTCCAGGAGTCCTTTGAGACAAGTGAAACATTGTAGACTTCCAAGAAAGCGAGCAAACGTATATTTTAAAGCAGGGAAAGCCAAACGAAAACTTTCCACTTAGCACTGAAATGCTCCTTGAAAGGCTGAGCCTGTGCAAAGGAGGTGAGCATGTGGAGGTCTGCACAGGCTATCCCACAGCATTTTGGAAAATCTGGCCTTTGAACATAAGTGAAGACAAACACAAGCAAGACTCCAGCCAACACAACATGCTGACACCAGCTTAACCTAGAGAGGAGGACTGTTTATGCTTCAGATGACTAATTATCACAGGCAGAAGAGTACTTAAGTTATGCAGAGGTAGCCAAGCTTTAAAAACCTCACAGTGAAGCAAGAAAGTGAAGTACAAGAATTTGCAAGCAATAAAGCTGAGAACTGAAGTGTCAAGGAGAATTTTGCTGAGAAATAACAAACCACAAAGCCAGCCATAGCTACCTCTGCAGTAAATAACAAGAAACTCACAGGCTTTCTGTTACTTTCTATGATATTGTACAGAAAATAAGGATGGAGAAGACACAAAAGGCAATGAAAAGAAGTTGTGAGATGAATTTCAGGAAAGTACAGCTAAAATGAGAAGACCTCTGTAATTTCTCAGAGGTGCTACGTAGTATCTCATGTTGGCTTTGTTTTTGTGTATGTACCTAAATCTGCTCAATGCATTCTTAACAGAGAGAGATTTGAACATTTCATCAATAAGATGACACTACAACCTACCAGAGACAGAATTTTCTGACTAATGTGTCTCAAATATGTGACATAATCAAAGTTTTCAGACACAGATCAAAGGCACCATGCATGTTTTATTGCATGCATGATGCAAAGTGTTGATCTGCTGTGACCTATCCTTTTGATCCTTATTAAATACCTTTTTAACTACTCACAGATCACCTAATGATGCAATTGGGCAGATGAAGAAAACTTCTAGAGAGTTAACTATGAATGGGGTGGGACAAATATATTATGCAAGAATTATCAGCCCATCAGCTGTTAACTGCCTTCATTTGGCTGATAATTGAACTCTAAAACTGAGGAGAGAGGTTTCTCTGTGTCCAGTGGAAAGAATTATGTGAAAAGAGGCCTAAGTAGATCCAAAGACTCTGCCTGACCTTGGATACAGGAACAATGACTAGAGGACTAAAATCTGATTTTTAGATAAAAGGTTAACCAAAAGTATGAGACTATGCTGAAAATACTGATTTTGGGTGGGAAAAATATGAATGTACCTTCATGCCTAGAGTAGGCTATGAGACCCTACTCTTTTTTTTAAAATTAATTTTAAAGAATCAAAATTAATTTCTTGAGACTTCTGAAGATTAATTTGAAATAATGTCACACTTTGATATCCCACCATGAAAACAGAAATGCACTGCCCAGTCAGTTCAGCTCAGCAGTGATAAAAGCAACTGATGCTCATTTTCCTCATATTAAAATATATTGCTGCCACTCATAGGGTCATTGAATCAAATAGTCAAGAACAATCCCATGAGAGCAATGCACCACAGTTTTCAGCATGGGTGTAAACAAAGTTTCAGTTGCAAACAATTCTTTTAGCTTTATGTGCTCTGTTGATATAAAACAACCTTTCAGTTAAGTTGGCACTCAGTACATGTTAAGTTGCCTGTCTGCTTTTTAGTCCAAACAGAGATCAGTTTCTATCATCATTATTTAGAAATTACTTTTTTTTAAATAAAATACCTACCTGGCTCGCAGTGTGAATCACATGTAATTTGAATTAGATTTCAAAGTTCTTCCACATCTGAATCTGTGTATTTAAATCAGAGAAATGCATCAAGACCAGAATATGATCTTCATGGTTATTGTCAATTCTGAAAGCCATTGCATAATAAAGATTCATTATACTCTTTTCAAATCTAGGCTTAAAAGTGGAAATGAGTCTAAACCCATAGGCAAAAACAGCAAAAACAAACCAAGAAAACAAACCAAAACACAAAAGAGAGAGAGAGAAGGAAAAAAAAAAATAGATTTGTTTGGTAAAATGCAGTTTTCTTTCTCAATTGCCTTTTATTTGTACCATGGTTCAGAAAAAATAAACTGTGTTGGAATAATTCAGAGACATTTTAAGTTAATGAAGTGATAGAATGAAAAATGTTGCTGGGCAGTAATTGAGAAGCCCAGCTCTGTATACTGTTTTCAGATCTGTATTTTACAATTGATAAAATTAATCCAACTTCTTTTATCTGTATTGCTTGAGCTTCTTATGGCAAGGTGCCTTTTACATTTGGCATAGAAAAAGTGTAACAGACCATGTGAATCTGAGGCTAAGGAGAGCTATTTTCATTCTTCTACACTGTGCTGGCAATTACAACATTCAGGCAGATTTTGCCATTTTGTTAATAGGTTTTATTGTAACCATTCACTGCTTCACAGCACACCCACTGTTCTTTAGTCTACCACATCATTATTTTAAACTATATCAATCTCTATGTAAATATGGATTGAATATATGATATTTTGTTTCTAGAAGTAAAGATCACTTATCAGGAAAGACTAGACAGCTTTATTTAACTTACAAAATCATTTAATGGAATATTTAATAAGATAAGCATTTAGAACTACTTTCCTGTTTACACCATTACAAGGGGAGACTAACCAAGAGGTCGTGATTTGATTAGTTTCTTTTAATTGGTAACAGATTACAAAGACACACAGATTCCCAGACAAATTGACTGGCAGGTCCTTTCTTCAGAATCTGTGTAATATTAACTCTCTGCAAAGCAATAAAACTGTGGCTGGCAGTGCACCTTTTGGGGCTAACACTGGTGCTTGCCTTTGAAAGTGAATCCAGGGTGATACCCAGCCATGGAAAAGTAGTAATTCACACTTTCATCAAAGGCTTGCTCTATACAAATGTTATTTTAGCCCTGTCCAATTACAGAAAATTAAAAGCATAATTCAGCTTTTCCTTGACCGACTTTGGCAAATACTCAGTAAGGTGTATTTGAGAAATTAGGCCATATATATAGAGAACACACACAAGAGGTGTTTAGCAAAATTAGTGTGTTATTCTATCTGGTAGGAAACTAAACCACGGCAAAGGAGAGCTCTCTACAAGTGTCATTTGGCTCACAGCCCTGGAAAATTATATACAGACTTAGACAACAGGAAAAACATCATAGAAAGAAAGGGTAGTTAAACTGAATGGGGGGGGGCAAATTCACCTTGGTATTGCTGCAAATGAATGTTTTGGGGCATTACAGTGGAAAATACGTGAAAAAAAGCGAATTCAAGATTTTAATTTTCATGCAACATAAATTTTCATGTTTCTGCAAAACACTTCGGAGGATGCCTGCCCACTATGTTCTAGCTATTATGGAACTATGTTAGAAAATATTAATAATCTCATCAATCATTTGTAAAACTTTAGTTTTTAGTGTCTTTGAGGGTGGTGATCATTATTTACATCGTCTGAAAAGCAAAAGCACAGTTAAATCTTATTCCAGCACTAACCTCAGTGATTGACACCTTGTCCTAAAAACTTTTGGCTGTCTTAAGGGTATGGGATGAAAGCAAAGTTTCTGAATGTCCTGAATTATCTGCCAAGCTTTCTGCCTCAGGGAAAATCCTGCCCCTGAATGCACTCAAAAATTTGCATCAGAAAACTGTTCATATGGATATTTTTTTTAACTTGATCTGAAACTTCAGCAGTAGACAGGAGATGTCTTTTAACTGGACTATGAAGAGTTATTTTGTACTTACTGTGTGAGATTCAGGCAAGCACATTTTGATATTTTTACTGATAACATTCTGAACCTCTACAAGCCTGTCTGTGCACTCCTGTAACACATTATTTCTGGTAGCAGGCCACACTCTGTGCTGAGCTGGCCAGGCTTGGGAACTAAGGCTTGTCAGATTTTCCCGTAAACTTGCAATGCCCAACCTGAAGATCTGTTTTTTCTTGGCTTAGATGAAATACAATTTTTTTCACCTGATGAGTTGGCTGTGGCTGGTTTGGTTCACCTTTGCCCTCTGAGGTTAAACCATGACAATGGTGCAGTCACAGTTTTATATAGGTCGTACTGACAAGCAATTCTGCGCAGAATGAGATATTTCAGCATTAACACAATGATGTCAGGTAGAGACATTGAATCCTGGCACGATATCAGAGACCTTGAGAGGCAGAGAGGCAGGAGGCAGAGCAGAGGAGCTCAGGGCTGAGGTGAGAAGAAATGGGTACTAGAGATGGCTGCAAGCAACTCATCAGTGGTCAGCAGAAGAAATGCCAACCTGCAGCTGGCCAAAGTTTCTCTCAGGGTTAACAAAGAGAATAAAAGAACTTTGGAACATCTGCTAAATTCACCACTTTGTGTCAATTCAGATGTAACATGGAGTTACAGAGCAAAGCAGAATGGGAAGAGGTGCAGCAAACTGACCAAGTGAATCACAGAGGGACAAAGAATAAATGATTGGCACACACATCATCTTCTTGCCAGTGAAAACTCTGGACAACTCATCATGGCATCACTCCAGCACCAGATTCAGTCACTAATCTGGGATTCAGAGGAGAAATGGTAAGTGAGTCTACCACTAGAAAAAGAGATAGAAATGAAGAAGTGTCTATACAACTATTATTATTATTATTATTATTATTATTTATTGCGTGAGTGGAAGGCAAAGCAATTCCTTGTGCCGGTCCNTAGTTTTCATTTTCTCTTGCTATAATGATTTTATCTGGGCTTATAGTGATTCTTGAATAGACTCTTGAGATTTCAATTATGCCCACAATAAATTATCTGCTTTGTGTACGAGACACGTTTCCTCTCTTCCCATAAACAAGATTCTGAGCAGAACAGTAGAAATGAAACATGCTAGACTAATAAACAATGTTTAATAAATTACAGATGTTTGCCATTAGCAGATTATAACACATGAGAAAAAGTGAAACAGTAATACATCAGAGGACACCACCAGCAAAGTGTTATTACATGAAAAACTTTTAAATATCCCCCAGTTTATCAGTATTTACCAATGAACAATGCTCACCAGTCTCTGATGCCTGAAGTCCAACTTCAGACAGATGCATATTGAGCTCTTTGTTTTGAAATAATTTGGATTTGTAATCAACAGTTGCATATGTGAATTTGTCAGTGCTATCTAACCTTAGTCATAGGTCTCTGCATGCATGTCATTCTAAATATAAATACAATAACAGACATTCTAATTTCCCATGTCAAATGACAGTGGATTGCAAATTATTTGATGTGTGTTCACACAAATTTTTGAGTTATGTAGATATGTGTTTGTGCAAGGGATTTACTGGCTGTTGGAGAAGTGGAGGTGCTTGTAACTAATTACTTTTTTGTTCTTTAAGATGTGACTTGTGAACTTGTAGTCTGGCATATAAAATAATATATACTACACAAGTCAGAGCCATTTTCTTCTTTTGAAGTATTTGGAAAAATATTTACTTATTCACTTCACTTATTTTGTTGTGAGAAATAATAGTGACAGACATTTTTTTTTATTGATAAGATAGGTCTCTATTACTCTGGATACCAAAAATGAAATATTAGGATATTTTTTGTGCAGTAAATCCTACCAGCTTAGAAACTGGGAAAACAGCACAATAAAAATATAAGACTTGGTATTTAATCTTCTGGGGGTTTTTGGTCCTTACTCAGGAACCTCTTTATTTCCAGACAGCACACATAATTGGTTCACACTCTTCCTCTGTGAAATGCTTTCTAGCAGGATGCATTTTGATCAAATCATGATATTATTACACTTCCAGCCACTGATTGAAGTGATTTTTGAGTGAGCTGAGAACAAAGTTACCCAGCAAGAACTGTACTTGTGTATTTGATTCCAAAACCTCACAATCTGCCATTAGCAACATCCTGTGACTGCACTGATACAATCAGTGTTTGATTTCCCTTCAGAGTAGCATCAGACTTTTTCCATACTGGTCAGTGGGTGAATAAAAATTATTCAGATAGAACAGATTAGAAACTTTGGGTTTTTTGTGAGTGCAAGTCCATTCTGTTAAACATTTGTAAAGAAATCAGAAAGTGAAATATCTTAATTTGAATTAAATATCAAGAGAGCAGTTTGCTGACATAAGGTCATGGTCTGGCTGTGACCTCCCAATGGTTTGACTATGATTCCATAAAGTAAAAATAAAGTTGTTTTGAAAGGATATATCTGCTTCACTGAATTACAGACTTAAGAGTGACACTTATGGGGAAGAAAACATTCAAAATAATACAGTATTATATTTCTGTCATCTGAATTTTTTCTATGTGGATGTTTATTCTACAACACATAGTATGTAGAAAGTCTGTGACGACTATATTCCTAATTTAGATGCTAAGTGTGTTGCCTAAAATTAAGTGAGAACAATCTGGAGCAAGCTCTCTGGATTGCTTTAACTGTGCTGAAAGACAATTTAAAAATTATACTTCTACAGCTTGAAACTAAGCCAGTAAGAGGAAGGATATGTTATCTTAGAGAGTTTTCTGCCTTGAAGAGGATAGAAACCAGGAACAGTCTTAACTTTAATGATGATATACCCATTTTTGCAAGAATTTGAAACTTAACATCAGTATCCCAGCCAAATTTCAATATGGATGGCTGTGTTCTACTTTTATGCATTTCTCTCCATGTTCTGCTTGGCATCACACTCACCTTATTGCTATTACTTACACTGCTATGTCATAGAATACTACTATCCTATTGTAAGTAATTTAAAATTGCTTTTGAATCTTCTCATCAGCTGCCTTTCTGCTTAAGAATCGTGAGATAATGATAGAATCCTTTGCAGGCAATAAAACATTTTAATGAAACACTCTGAACAGATTGCTTATCCCACAAGAATGTATCTGCCTGCTGTGTCTGTGCATGCACATAAATAGAGGTAGTCAGCTGAAGTTATTTTACCTGGCTCTTGTATGTCCTGGATTTTCATTGCTTTTGTGGCACTTTTCTTATTTTAGCTTTATAGATGGATCACCTGCACCTTTCTTCTGCTTTTGGGTAACTGCACTAATACAAACAGTGGAACTGAAGCTGTGAATTTGACACTATATCATAGACAACCTGCCTGATTCAAAAATGTGCACCTTACAAGGACCAACCAATCTATATGACAGTAAATGCTCATGCAGAGTGATGTATTTCCCTGTGCCTTGTCACAGCTAATGCAGGTATTTCAGGTACACCTCCATGTTCAGACCTGAGTTTCCATACTTGTGTTTTGAAAGAATTAAAGTGTATTTGTTCTTATATCACCTGAATAACCTAAGACACCAGTTGCTCCACTTGTCTTTTTGTTTTCAAATAATCTAATGAACAAGAAGATTAATAAACTGCCGGGGTATTCTGGTGATTTGGATTCACCACACCTTCAGGCACATTAACCACAGGATGGTGGTTGGAATAGAAAGGTTTAGGGAGAGATTTTGAAGGAGCATTAATATCTTAGTAAATTAGAAAAAAGAATTAGGAAACTTTTTTTGGTGACTCTTGTACCTGGTCAGTCTGGGAACTTTAGTGATGTTTTTTAGCTGGAACTTGTCCCTTAAGAGTTCTGCCTGAGGCAGCCCTGAACAAGGAGACGTGTAAGCTCCTAAAAAGTTTGGAAAACACTTGGTGAAGAGTTCAGGAACCATGAGCACACCAGTGCTTGATAAGTGTGGGTATATGAATCACTGATTTGCATTTATTTCTTTCAAGTAAATGATATTTTTCCTTGTGCAGTGAAGTACTTTTCACAACACTGAAATGCCTTTACAATCATCCAGTGAGAAAAAGGAAGTGATACAGAGAGACTCACAATACCTCTGTGGAGCTGGATCAGGCCCAACCCCTTATAAAATAACCAAACCTATTCTTTCTATATGGTATCTATTTCTGGTTATTTCCTTGAGACACATTAGTCAAAAAAAATGACTTTCACTTTTGTTCTGACCTATCCAAATTCTGAAAATAATACAACCTGGAGGGAGATTGCCAGATAAGTAATTAACACACTAAGCCATTAAATCAAATTAAGAAGCCCCTGCCATAAGGAACTTGGAGTGTCAGGACACTTGCAGACCAGACACAACAGATGGGAACTGTCTAAATCCTTTAATTTCATTGTTCAGTGACACAATATTGAAGGAAATGTCTCTCACGCATATCCCTACAGTTACAGATATCCCCAGTGTTTAAAGGCATTGCTAATTCAGTATTTCCTTCCCCTCTAACTCATTATTTGAGTACTTATTTCTGACAAAATGTAACTAAAAATCTCTCTGAACTTGTCTATGGTCACTTCAGTGCTGGAGCCTTTGTCTTGTACCTGCTGCTCTGCATGTCAGAGCTGTCTGCTCAGCCCAGCAGCTCAGAGCTGGGATCCTAATTCCATGGAACTGCTGCTGGAGCATGCAAAGGTTTGTGTTACCCAAGTAGAAACCTTGGGGAACAATTCTTGGAGCAGAAAGATAAAATAGCCAGAAACCTTCCTGAAAAGATTGTCAGCAGTGGGCCTGAGAGAATCAAAGACTGAAGGAGGTAACACATACATGATGGAGAGAATGAAAAAATAAAAAGAAAGCTTATAAAATAAGAGACTCAGAACTAATAATTCATATTGTGAAACACTAATGCAGTGGATGACCAAAATTCAAAAGAAATATTGAAGAGTCAAATCTGATGATCTATACCTCCAATGTGTGTAGATGAGTTGGTCCAAAATAATAGAAGCAGGTGGGCAGGGAGAGTCTGCTACAGAGAAAAAACCAACAAAAATAAACCAGTAATGAGTTGGAAAAAGGTTGATATTAAATTTATGAAAGAAAAGATAATAGAGGAAACAATATTTTAGGCCTTATTATGTAATATGAAGTTATTAAACTTTGTATGACTATGTCTGACAAGGGACTTGGTATAATTATCTTGTTACAGGAACCCTATCTGATAATGTGTAATCAGTAATCATTTATTCTGAAGACAGACAGAATGGACTGAAAAAGGCTTATGATATAAAAAGTAAAGAAGGCTTTCTCACAAGGCTGAAATGCCATTGTTAAGAAACAAAAAAGAGAAAACCAATTCATTTGATTTATTGGAAGAGTAAATATAGTGATTAGAAAGGGGAGGAGAATGTGTAAAAGAGCTCTGGATGAAATAGAGTAGTCTGATATACATAAACTGGGAAGTAAAGAGAGAAAGCAGTAAGAAAGAGTGAGAAAAGAGAGTGAGAGAAGGAAGGAAAGAAAAATGAAATAAAAAAATGGAAAAGAGAGAAAGAAAAAGATTGAGAAGAAAAGGAGACAAGAAAGAAAAAATTGAGTTTAAGAGAGAAAGAGTTAAAAATTAAGTAAGAGGGAATAAGAGAACTAGAAAGAGAAACAAGAATACAATTATGACAAAGGAAAACAATTATTTTTAAAGTTTAGCAACAGTACTGGTTTGTTATTGAATAGAGATGACAATGATCTTCAGTGTTGCACTTATCTTCTATAAATATTTCTGTCCTGTATTTGGAAAGTAAGATGACACACTTATTAGACAAATGTGGTGCTTTCCAGATAAACCACATTTACAGGGAGTTAACATTTTAAAAACACAGGATTAAACCATTCATTGACACCAGCAGGGCTGTAGAAGATCTATTAATGTCTGGGGTTAATTTGCACATATATTTTGCAGCATCCAGAGGCATTTAGTTGGAGGACTTTACATTAGGAAGAATGCAAAAGTGAAGCCACATCTGGAAAAATGCAGACAATCAAACCATGACGCACAGGGTCACTCTAAACAAACATCATTGCATTTGCAGTTTGTTGCAATGAAGGAGCTTTGGTCAGTGAGATGGATAGCTCATTTTTGTGGTTTTCTGAAGAAGAAAGATGCCCTTTAGCCTGTATTCTGTGGCAAGGAGTTTGTGTGGGTTCAATGCAACTACTCATGGTAGATGCCCCAACAGATGGTGGGAATTATAATACATCCAAAGCAAATTCTAATTAAAATTTAGGTATTTTAGTTTAAAATTTGTTTAAATCTGTGACAAAAAGAGAAAAATGTTGCAAGTTTAGTAGCATTATTGGCAAAATTTGGCTAGTCTGACTGGAAGACTAATTTCTTTTTGCAAAAGCTTAGCTGTAACTTTTTTACTCTAGATCTAAGGCTTGTTGGAATGGGAAACTGAGATACGATCCAAAGATTTGCAGATCAGTATTTTATGGACACTTTTCCAGAACTGAAGGGTTCTCTCTTGATTTTGGGCATTACAATTTATCAAGGCAATAACCCTTGCAACTCCTTAGTGTGGATTTATGGCATTGTCAAAACATTTGCAGAACGATCACAGGAGAGTGCGCGAAAGGATTTCAGAAGGATTTGTCAGGGCCCAGAGAGAAGCTGTCATTGTGCTGCCACCTACAGAAGCAGCAGCTCCTAACGAGTTTCCAGAATGACAGACAACTGACCAGGAATCCAGCACCCTCATGAATTATCTGAAATGATATGTAGTTAATAATTATAGTTCATAGATGACACGGAGTTGACACAGTGGCCGGAAGCAGAAGATGGAATAGCTGAATCCAGAGATGCAGCTTTCCTGGCAACATCCATTGCACAAAATGCTTTGCAAGCTCTAAATACAAAGCTACACTCCTGGAAAAATTGAAGGTGTCTGTCCTTACTCACCATTGTATCCTGATCTTTTCCAGGGAGTATCAGAGAAGAAAGCATGAAATTTCTGCAGCACAGATGTTTGTTTCATAAAAGCTGTCCTATTCTGGACTTTATTTACAGGGAAACAATCAATAGGAGTGAAAAGTATTTTCTTTCTGTATTCTTTCCAGGAATAGTTTCCATATTTTCATGTTCAAAGTTTAAAAGGCTTATAAAACATGAACACAAATTAAGGAAATAGAAGAAAATTATTTCAGTGGCTGAAAAATCTCTCAATTGAAAGATGGAAGTTTTTCAGAAAGAGATACTTAATGTGACCATTACTTAATTAAAGTGCCTGCATGCCTTCAGAGAAAGAAATACTAAACATCATTTGGCTCTTGTTATAAGCTAGAAAGGTATGAAACACTCCATACAGTTAAAAATACAAAACAGAACTCCTTGATTTTAATTTGTGGCCTACACCGTGTAACTGTGAGTGGTTAACTGTAGATGAAAAGTACCAAAAAAAAAGAAAAAAATCTCCAGTTCTCTGTTGGACTGGATGGTTTTTTAGTTGGTAGAATTTAATTAAGTAGCACTTACTTGATTTAGACAATTGATAATTAAATCAAACATAGAGATACCCAAAGAATAATACTTGAAATTAGTATCAGAAACTATTCAGGCCGTGTGTATGCGTTTGGTTTTGTTTGGTTTTGGTTCAGTTTGGATTGGCTTGATTTGGTTTGATTTCACAAGTCTGAAAGCCTCTGTTTGAATAAGGGCAAGGAACCATCTACAATTTACAGTGACTTACAGTAAATGTAATGGGGATTCTTCAGAACTTAAATTTAGTAAATCAAACAAATATTTCCTTTTCAGAAATATTACAGCTGTGGGCATTGACAATATTTGGTCACAGATTAAAATACATATTTGACATAGCAAAATGAATTGAATTTATATCTTATTTTTTATTTGTTTTAAATAGAAATTGTTTACCTTTTCTGTGCTCCTACAAGTCCTTTTCAGAAGGACTATCATATTACTGTGAGAGGTTCTAAAACCTGTAGTCCTCTTGTGCTTGCCTTCTGCATGACAATGTGTTACATATTTATTTAAATGTGTTCTTTTCTCAGATACAGCAAAATAATCTTCAGAATCAAAAACATATTCTGCTCCTTTTTATGCAATATTTTTGTAACCCATTTATTCAATGATATTTTGATGTTAGCAAATACAAGATCTAAATTTAATCATGAAAGAAAAGACCAAAGTGAACTCCCTGAAAATGAAACTTTATAAGTGCAACTTTTGGAACTATTCTCTTCTTAATTACTCTCTGTTTAGCTTTAGTTTTAGCACTCCCACTCTAGAAGATTGGTTGAGTTCTGCAAAAGTCTTTAAGAGTATGCTACCATCTTCTGGAAAGAGATGAAAATAGAGCTTTTAACTATTTAAGATCAAGCAGATTTGTGTTATCATCATCACTTGCAGACTATGTGCTTACACTTTCCAAAGGCCATTTAAGATTTTTCTGAACAGGGGAAAACATTTCTGAAACCCAAAATATTAAGATTTAACCATGGGTGTTTAAGAAATCTCTCCTTCAGGAGGGAGCTTTTTATTTCCTCTCTTTAAACTGCACCTCAAATTATATAATTTTAAGGCTGATTTAACAATTTACTTGCACAGCACGAAATCTTTAGAGATTACATCAGTGTTGCTGTAAAAGACCCTCATTTCATCAGCTGAAATTCAGAATTCAACTCCTTTTATATTGCCATTAACATCAGCCTAGAAAGCAAAGTTCGTGTCACATCCAAAGCTGCAGAGATTTCCAGTAAATGTATCCAAGCCTGTGGGTTGGCCTCTTACAGAGATAAGGCTGTTTATGGAGGTCAGTCCAGAGAGCTGAGGGACTAGGTTTTAGTGAAGCAAGCCAAAAAGGAAAAACTTTTTGGATTAAATCAACCAATGTAGTGGCTGCAAGTGAAACCACAGCATCTTTTGAAAATAAAAGTTCTGCTCTATATTAGAAAAAAAAAAGCACATATGGAGCATTGTAGCCCTGGTATTGACTCTTCCCATATTTAATATTCCATGCACTGAACATTTTACAGGACACTTCTAAGAAAATTTTTGCCAAGAAACAGCATTCATTCAAAAGGCTAAAAGAGTTTGATGTGGAATTTAACCATTCTTTTAACCATGATTTTCATTAGCAAATGGTGCATGCCACAGCACTTTTAGATCTCATTGCTCTTATAAGTGTTGTTCACTGAATTTTATTTTTTTGAGATATTTGCTGCAAATTCTTGTATCCTGGAATATAATGCAAGAAATGGTATTGAAAAATCTGCAGAGTGAACTTGGAAAAGAAACTCTTTCTTTTGAAACTTCTCTGGGAACCTACTACCACACTCTAAGATGTCTGATGAAATCAGACTGGTTAGGTTACCTTATGGGAAAACAAGATTTTAGAAACACAGATACTTGTGTAGACTTTCAAGAAAGAAATAAACATTAAAAATTAGGTGGTCATATGTTTACTTTCAGTATTTCTTCATTTCCTGTTTGAATTGGCAAAGGGGGGCAGCTGGCAAGAAAGAGAAAAAGAATTTCTTAGTCTATATTTTTTGATTTGCATGTTTTCTATTTTCAAAGTACAAGGAAAACATGGAAAAAAAGAAAAGTAGCAGCATTTTTGTAGGATAGTTACTTAATTTTTTTTCTGTGTTTGGTGTATGAGAAAGGAAGCAAATATGGACAGCTATTCTCTTTCACCTGATATCTCATTCTGTTTTTTGCCTGTGTTTTTTACATTGATGACTCACAAACAAAATAGAAAGTCAACATCCTACCTTGACTCCTGTTACGTGAGTTTCACAAGGCAGAACAGAATATTGCAATGATAATAACAATTCTATGAAGGTTAAGTGGTTGAGAAGTTATCTGGACTATGAACATTTGTGGAGTTTATTAATTGAAATTTCAATATTTTCCTTTGAAAATTAGGGGGACAGGGTTGTACTTTAAAAAAATTGCTTGTCATAGGACTAAAGAATAATTATTTTCAGAATAAGAAATATTCAGGTAAGCATAATTCCAAATGCTATAGGGACTGATATATAAACTACATGAAAATTTAGAATAAGTGGAAGATCATTTAATTCAAGTGAAATTCAGATTTTAAGCAGGTGCTATATTTCCATTATCCGGGCCAAGCAACTTAATAAGAGAAATAAATCCACCCAGCTTTTTTTTCCTTTTCCTGTTCTCAAATGCTTCAGTGTCCTGTGTACTTGTTCATTCCGCTGAAATTTGTTTATTCAGTTATTTTACAATTAATATTTTCAATTACGGTTATTCTGAGTGTTTTAACCCTATAAACCAAGTGGCATTCTGTCTGTTCTGCAGCACAGGTTTTATCCTGAAACACTGAAGGAGAATGCATATTCTAGAACAACAATTTAGTAAGTTTTGATCATTATATCTTTGAGATGATATCTGAGACTCTGATTCCAGTTGAGCCGAAGCTCTACTGCTTAATGTTGGGATTAACTGAACATGCAGTGGTCACGAACAAACAAATGAAAATTCATTCTGGGAATCACTTGAGCACCAGCAGAAGAAGTATTCTCATTCTAGCCCCAGATGCAGTGGCATTTGTCCAGGACACTTGGCTTAGCAAACCAAGTCTTGCAAAAACATCAAGGGACTTTTCATGATCACATCATGGGAACTGCTGCACGAACTAAGGTAAGATGGCTGCTTCTAGAACAGTCTTATGCCAACATTCCTTCATTTTTAAGATTGATACACCACTTATTAAAAGAAAACCCCTACTGGTATTTTTTTCTTTGCATTACCATGTAGTTTTTGCATTACCAGGTAAATAAATCTCATACATCTTTCACTTTATTGGGCTTCTCATCTGTGCTTTCTGGCATTACTAAAGTAATAGAGTTCTGATTTTGATAAACCTGTATATCCTGCTATGTTTTTTTTTTTTTTCCCAGATAACATTGTTCTTGACTTTTCTTTGCAATGTATTTCAAATTTTACAATTAGGGGTTAGTTAGGAGGAATTAGATTTCAGGAAGTGTAAATATTATGATTCTCCTTCTGAAAGAGTAAAAAAAAATCTCATACATCTTTTCATTAACAGGTACATTAACTGCCCTCAAATTATTCATGTATTAATGCTTGTATCAATGCTATGGTAATGAACACATTTACTGGTAAGCATAGTAAGAATATTATGGTTATGCTTTCTAAGTATTAATGAAATGGAACATGCATGTGTTTTTGCATTGTTCTTTGAAAATAACGATTAAGTTCAGTTTTTCGTGATTCAGAAATAAAGGCAAAAGCAGTTAAAAAGGAACAAATTGAATGACAAAGATCAACAAAACTTGAAAATTATTAGAGAGGGAATAACTAGAAATGCATTAGAAAGGCTCTTGAAGTAAAAATGAAGTTTAAAAACATTTCATTTTGTAAGGAAAAATGATGTCATGTAGTATAAATACTCGTACCATGTATGCAACATGGTCTTCCTTCATGTTGAAATGCTAAAATGACAGAATATGCACATTATGATGTCAAAATTTCAGGGGCATATTAACCCCAGACATCATCCAGCAACACGTGTGAGTAATCTGTGTCAGCATTCCCCTTGCTCTGGAAAAGCAGGCACTTGAGCCTGGATTGCTTTAGTACCAGCAGGGGATTTGTTTATTCCAGCTCCTTTGTACGTCAGTGCTTGGGAGACTCAGATGCCTGGGGATGGATGTCAGATCAGCTGTGCCTCAGTTGCCTGAGTATAAAATAGCAACACAGCCTCTCTTTGCAGGAATGTTGTGAGGTTGAATGAGGTTTGCTGCTGAAGCACTGAAAGGGCTTGAGGAGCTCCCCAGTGAATGGGTCTGAAGGGAGTTGGAGAAGGCTCTTTCTGTCTGATGTGATGCATAGGCATGCAGTGAGGGGGGCACAGAGAGAAAAGGCAGAAGATAGGCCAAGCAAAGACTGCTTCTCATTTGCTTTCAAATATTTCAAATTATCATCACTGAGCAACTTTTTGCCAGGCTGATTTAAATAGGACAAGGGGCGGGGTGGTTTTAAACTAAAAGGTGAGAGATTTAGATTAGATGCTAGAAAGAAATTCTTTAATCAGAGAGTGGTGAGGCACTGGAACAGGTAGCCCAGAGAAGCTGAGGATGTGCCATCCCTGGAAGTGTTCAAGTTGGATGGAGCTCTGAGCAAACTGATCTAGAGAAAGATGTCCCTGCCTGTGGCAGGGCATTGGAACCAGATGAAGTTTTGAGGCCACTTCCAAGCCCAACCATTCTATTGTCTCATTATTATATGATTATATTTTTATATTAGCAAGTGGCTTAAAAAAAAAAAAATATTTAACACTGGAGAAGGAGTGTCCAAACCAGGGGTGTTCAATAACAACAATTGCTAAAAATTTGTCAGATTAGTTTAGTACCGTCTAACCTTTAAAGAGAAGCAACACTGGAAAAACTGATAAATATCAAAAAAATGTCTTTTTGGGTTTATCTAAATATTCTAAATAAGGTAAAAAGATTCCTTTAGACAGCATTAATTCAGTTACAATTATAAAGTGAACCATTTTGAAATATTGCATTTTATTAAAAAATCCTAATACTTTGTCTTCTTGTCTTGTTTGGAACAAAACCAAACTTCAGAACTTCTAGGGCTTCACAGACTTGTATAATAATAATATATGTGATAAAACTTTTCATACTACCATTTTTAATGAAGCATTGTAACCATAAAGAGTCAAAATACGTTAAATCTTGTTTAGGGTGCATTTGGATGCTTAACAGAGAGATAGTTAATAACTTGACTGAGTAAATGAAGAGGATTTGTATATCAATGGTACTGGTGCTCCCTGAAGGATGGGATAGAAATCTTATATGGTTATAAAAGCCTGGTTCTTTATTGTCCACCAAATGCAATTTCTGTGGGGAAAACAGTGGGGAGTGTCCACAATGGGAGTTACTGGTGTTTGTGGGAAAATATCCCTCCAATTTAGAAATAGCCGTTAAGTAATTTATTGTGAGTTCTTTCTTTTTCTTACAGCCTTCAGTAATTATCATGCATACACTGTAGGCAAAATACAACATTAATACATCAACTTTTTATAAAGCTGATTTTTTTTACTAGCTTTTCTCAACAGTTACTGAAATTCAGAAACTCAAGATCTGATCTGTTTATTTTAAGCTAATCTTTAAGTGAACCATTGGAGATTGCTATCAGTACATGGAACAACCTTTTCCTATGGAAATGTTCCACACATGCAGTGTGGAACTTTTTTATGAGCACTGCTGGCCTCTCTAGTCTCTGGCTTGCTCTACATTTCCTTGTATTTTGCATTCCCATGAATGAGAATGAACTATTATTTATTCTTGGCTCTCCCAAGAATGGAGTGAAGGATTAACTTAACTTTTGCCCTTGGTGTCTCCACCTCCTCCAGTCAGAGCAGATGTCACTGGCATGTGCTAACTCTCAGCCATCCTTATTATGTCTTAATCATGTTCTGAACTTACTCATTCCCAGGAGTCACCAAAGAGTAGTCAAGCAGTAGGAGTAGTTATGGGAAAGAAGAATAAATAGTGCAGATGTCAGGAATTAAATCTAGACCATATTTAAAACGTGTCTTGCCTCTCCTGGAGCCCAAATCTCATCTGTTCTTTTCAGAGTCCAGTCCAAGGGTTTAAATGTTCTGGCACTGACTCTGGATGCAGCCTCACCTCACTGATGGGAGAGCAGGGATTTCAGTGAGCTGCCCCCAGGGACCACCACCTTACTTTGCAGTCCGGTCAGGATCTGGGCTTTAGCAGAGGGGAGAGAGGAGGTGATCAGCATGGCGCCATAAAATATCCTGAGTTGGAACAGACCCACAAGAATCATTGAGTCCACTTGCTGCCCCTGCACAGGACGGTCCCCAGAGCCTGAGGGCACTGCCCAGACACTTCCTGAACTCTGACAGGCTTGGAGTTGTGACCAGTTCCCTGGGGAGCCTCTTCCAGTGCCCATATGCCCACAGGGAGAAGAATCCCTTCCAAGTATCTAACTTAGACCCTCTGACGGCTTCAGGCCATTTCCTCTGTTCCTGTCTGGTCACCAAAAAGAAGAGATCAGCACCTGCCCCTTCTCTTCCACTCACGATGAAGTTTCCTCTCAGTCTCCTCTTCTCCAGGCTGAACAGACCAAGAGACTTCAGCCACTCCTCACACGGCTTCCCCTCAAGGCTCTTCATCATCTTTGGGGCTCCCCTTTGGACACTTTCTAAGAACTTTGTATCTTTTTTTATACTGTGGTGCCCAAAACTGCACACAGGACTCGACGTGAGGCCACTGAACTGAAAGTGACTGTCACCTGCCTCAACTGCTTGGAGTGAAGAATAGGAGGGAACAGCAAAAAGAGGCAGGAAAAAGACGAAGTGGTCTGGTAACGAGGGAGTGGAGGGATTCTGACCCGTCGAGAAGCCGCGCAGGAGAGCAGGGCTCCCATCACCTGCCCTGAACCTGGCGAGCAAATTCCATGTGGCACACGCTGCTGGTTTGCGGTGTGGCCACCAGATGCCACCAGTGAACCAGGAATGAAAGGAATGAATTGTGTTTGGCTTTATTTCTTTCTTTCTTTCTTTCTCTCTCTC